>KV425940.1:173535-183668 GCA_001632375.1 Exidia glandulosa HHB12029
CCATAACATATTGTGCACGCAATGCATCCCATTCCTGAGAATATGTTGAGTGAGCCGACGACTACCAGAACGTCCGTCTACCTTCGCTTCTTGGACTACGCGCATACGTTGCTCGCCCAAAGTCTTGGCGACTTGTGAAGCTAGCTGAATGTAAAAAATTGAGAGATCTAGAGCTTCCCAGGAATTATGAGCTCACTTTGAACTGTTCCAGCACGCCGTCAACCATCCAGCGCACTTTCGCGTGCAGGGCGACGACGTCGACGGCCACGCGTGCTGAATCCTGCATCTGGTCGTTCGCGCGCAGACATAGGAGCTGGGCGTCCTGAAACGCCTGCTCAGACGGCGGGATGAGCGATTCGACGACCGAGCTCATGGTGGTAAGAGGTACGAGGGGTTGCAGCTGAAGCCGTAGGGGCGGTCGAGGAGTGCGCAACACCGGTGGCGGGTGCGACCGACCCGGCAGGGGCGGAATTCGCGTCCTGCTTCCCGCCACAACCGTTTGAGCGCCGCCACGTTCATTGTCGCGCTCCGTACACTCTGTCCCCCCTCGCGTGCTTTCGACGTCTATGACGTCAAGGCCCGTCGTCGTCGCGTACCGTTCTGTGCAGGACGTATGGGCACTGCGCGTTTGCCGTCCTCGAGCGTGGTGCCCACGGCCTCACTCGAGCCTTTCGCGAGGTACGCGCCTCACGTGCACGTTCCTTTTCCGTAATTGCTCATCGGAGGCCTGCGGGCTTTTATTTGGGTAATTGCTCATCGGAGGTCTCGGTTCAGGCTCGCGTGCGTTCCTCAGAAGACGCTTCGACGATTCCATCATCGTCTCGACCAGCTGATCTACACGGTGTGTAGCACTCCTAGTCCATTTTCGATAGCTGACGACGTACCAGATGTGCCGAGTTCGCGTGTCCGCGCCGTCTCGACCAGCTGATCACGTTTACGCCTTCACGCGCCTCGCGCGCTCGCCGACACGTCCGCGTCGCGTCGCTGTCGCTCGCTCTGCTCGGGGACCAGCGCTGACTCGGTACGTTCCAGCCCTCGTTCGTATCCAACGAGCCCTGGAAAACCGCGTCGAGCGACAGCTTCTGACATACATCTAGGTCCACCCCAGCTCTTGCCGTTCGAGCTGCGTGACACTCGGTCGCGACGCAACTTAGCACGTACTCTAATCAGTAATCAGGTATGCGTGGCATGCGCAACTCGGCTCGCACTGTCCTTCACACGGCTAACGAGTCGCATTTTACAGAACGGTCTGCCGCGGGCCAACTTCAGCCGCGAGGACTACATACCTCAAGTTCAAGTACGAACGACGCGAGGGTGATAACGATGTCCGCACGGATTGCCGCGAAGACAGCGCTCCCAACGCATGCGATTGGGACGTTACACGCGGCTCCACTTTCGGGCGTCCAGCTCATCCGAACGACCTTGCGAACGGCCAGCGTCAAGCCAGCCAAGAACACCAGCGCAGACGCCTCGGCCCCACGAACGTCATCTGCATCAACAAAGGTGCAGCAGGGACGGTGCTTCATTCGGAACGAGCTCGAGAACGGCTACTGACAAGGAGACCGGCGCAGACGCGAGGGGCTTCACGAACGTCAAACCGCACCGACAAACGCGGACGCCGGTTCACGAGACGCGTCCGCGCGAAGAGCGAGGCTCGGAGCGGCGCTCGAGACGCTCACGGTGGCTCGGGTCAGAAAAGCAGCACGGGCGAGGCTCGCGCATGTGGCACGCGTTGCATGCCCGCGTCCGTCCTAACCCTTACGCTTGCAGTATTTCTCAGGCACGTCAGATCGGCACCGCGAGAATACGCGCCGGCAAGCGACCCCTGTCCTGCGCCGAACAGTAGCGTACTCTCGCTCGCTCAGCGCATTATACCGCACTCCCCACCGTGGACGCACTCAAGCACCTCGCCGCGGGATCAGTAACAACGGGCAAGTGGCGACGCGACGACACGAGACGAGACGGGGAGAATAGCTCGTCCTGCGCTGTCTTGGCCTCCACACTCGCGAGACCAAGTGTCGGAGCGACTCGACTACGCGCCAGGCAACGACCAGCGCGACGCGGAACAGCTCGACCGGCTGAGCGCGTTATACCGCGCTCGCCGCCGTGGACGCACGCGAGTGGAACGACCCTCACATTGCCTCCAGTTCACGCGCGGCGCGAGCAACTCGATACGGGCGCGGACGGAGCGGGATGCGGGCGAGAGTGCGAGGTGGCGCGATAGGGACGATACAGACGCGAACGGTAGGATGTACGTACGTACGTTCATATGGAATGGGTAGGACGAGTCAATACATGTGTTGTAACCATAACGCCGTGATAGGACGCGAAAGGGATAGGACGACGTGAGAGCGATAGGCAAGTAGAGAGTGTGTGTGAGGAGAGAAAGTCAGGGGGGATAAAAATAAGCGAGCGTGTGTACGGCGGTGACGACCAGAGTAACGGTCTTGAGAGCACGAAGAGGAAATTGCAGAACGAAGTTGACGACGAGGAGAAAATGGCCCGTAGGAAGACACGAGAGTGATAGGCAGAAGAGAGAACGTAAACGGGAAGACAAATAAACGAGAGTGCGTACGGCGGTGACGACCAGTGTGCCGAACGGAAGTTGAGATCTTGAAGTTGCGGATGACGGCGGACAGCGCGATGAAGAAAGCGCAGAACAACGTTGACGACAAGGAGAAAGCGTCGCGGTCGAGTGAGATGTATTCTGCGGCGAGAGGAGCGGACTGAACAACGGTGAAAGGGAAAGGAGCGATACTGAAGTCCGTCGGATCCTGCGAGGCTTATATACCCCTCCCCCATCGCATTATCGAGCCGAGAACTCGCGCTTACTACGCAGGCTCGTCCGGCTCGGCACGGAGAGTACGAAAGCCGTGTGCGTGGGAGTTGCGAGGTCACGGAACCGACGAGACGAGGGCGTACATGCGATAAGCGCCCAAACGTGTTCCTCCTCGCCCGCCGCCGATCTCGCGTTCAACGTCGTCTCCCTCGTTCTCCCTCCCATCTCTCATTATGATTGCTCTCGGGAGCAATATACCTCTTAGTCTGTGCTCACTAATGCCCTGAGATAGGGCATATACCCCCTCTGAAAGTCGAAATGTGCGCAAAACGCCTCCAACGAGTGCCTGACGCGGGAGGCCGCGCTCCACGCGTTGCTATCGCTGCGGTCTTCTTTGATTGATGGTATTCAATGCCTTCATTGACTCATGAAACTAGATCTACGTCGGGAGGGGCGAAATTGGAGGAATCTCGCCCCCGGTGGAATCGCACTCCTCCGTTGTTATTCGCTCCATTAGTACGGCTGACTGAGGTGGTGTACGCGTGGGAGAGATGTTAGGTGAGAGTGAGCATGTGGGGTTGGCCGTCGAGGGACGGAGGCCGTCGTAGTGCCCGCATTCCGGCAGATGCCCCAAGGCCTCCGACCCAGTCCTGTCGCTCTCTGTCTTCACATTCCACTGAGATTTCAGTGCTTAGAGCGTGCCGGACAGGCTCAGCCAGCTTACTATTGCTACCGAGAGTGAAATTATGAACCAGACTTGTTCAGACTGAACTTGCGAGTGAGGAGCGGAGTTGGCTGTAGTGGCATGACACCCGCTCGATGCTGCGTCAGTCGTCCTGTCGTCCAACCCGCTCAAATCCCGCATTCTCACGCGTCTCAGCAGATCTGCCGCGGCAAAAAGATGACACATGTATTGTAATCTCAAGATCACTGGTTCGGTGGATATGGGGACTTCGGCCCTCTGGCCGTGCCGCTTCTCCAAAAGTCCCTCCGCTGTGTTGCTGCCCTGGGGCCATTCCGGCACCTGTTTGGACTCAATGTATGCGTTATATAGCACCTGTATTTGAATGTACAATATCGTGAGGTGAGATTACTCTGGTACTTATTCTCTAGCCTGCAGCAGTTGAGCTGCTCGCAATTCGGCATCGCAGACTGCAACGCAGATAACTCGACAGAATTAGGGTTCGCTTCTGTTTGAAGCCTACAGGTCGAGCTCTAAACTACTCTCAATGCAGTAGAGAGCATATATTTACGTTCATTTCACTTATGCAGCATTTGGAGACACTGCGGTGCTGCATGTATGCAACCCCGGACTTGTACCTTACACTGCATCCGGTCGTGTAGGCAGTGTGCAACACTTCTGGGAGCAAATAAATGCAGTTATATTCCCTGAATACACTCACTCCCACGCTCTCAGCAGCATAGAACTGCCGAAATACCTTGAATAAGCTGGAGATCCTGCTTCTGTAAAATTCCGTTTGCTCCTGAGCAACCTATTAGTGCTTTGGCATGCTTTGGCACGCTTCGGTGCTTTTGTGATCCCGCAGCGCTGAGGAGCATCAAAGCGCCGAAGGCTCGGAGCCCTTTCGTTCTGGAGCGTGCGTTTTGGCCGTGTTTCGAACCGGCGACCATTGAACATGAAATCGGATGCGTTACAGAACTAGTATCACGTGCACCCAAAGACCTGCGAGTGATAACTTAGACATAACCGGCTTCCGGCTCGGGCAACGAAAAAACCCGGCGGTTGAATTGGCCTTGTGTACGCGGTTCCTTGCTCTCCTTTCCCCCCTCCCCTTCATCACTCCGACGCGCCGTCTACGTCTGGATTCTTGCCGCCTCCTCACGCCCTTCAAGGCCTGGTCCCCCTTCAAGTCCGTGCAATACCCGTCGCTTTCGTTGGCCTCTTTTTGCTCTGCGTGCTAGGCTGGACTTGGAGTCTTGGACTTAGCGCGACTTCTCTGACACGTTCATGTCCCCCGCTCTCCATCTGCTCGCCCCTGCCATGCCCATTTTCCGCCTCTGCGATGTCTATCTATCTCGTCTCACTGGGGTCTATCTAGCGACACTCTCTGCTTCACGCTCCATCCTTCATTTGTATACTAACCCTCGTGTCGCACAGGTTCGAGTGCAAGACGACAAGCGCCATAGCCGCGTCCTCGATCCGCGCCATCCCGTACAATCCAGCGCCTTCATTGTTTCGTGAGTCCTCATACCCGTCCACTTCACGTTATTCCTAACCGCAACCGCAGCGATGATGTACTTCACAACCTGCATAGGTGCGCACCCCGGATGACGACTTGGCTGGCAACGCGAGTGTGGCCAATTACCGCGGTGCACGGCGCGATTGTGCGATCAGCATAACACTTATTTCGTGTGCCAGGCTGCGCTGAGGCGCGGCGTCTCAGTGCGGCATGCAGCTAATGTACTACGCAGTAGTAGACCTTGACAATACATTTCTATTCCGTATTATATATCGCTGTGAATTGTTCGTTGGTACATCAAGAGCCGAAGTAAGCATTCCTAGTAATGAAAGTAAATGCTAGGCTGCGGCTCTCTTGCTCTGGAGTGCTCTCGGAGCAATCCCGGAGCAAACCGGGTTGCTCCTGATTGCTCCTAAGTGGGCAACGTCGGTCCGGTGCTTTGGCGCTCCTGAGTGCTCCTCGTGCTCAGGAGCAACGTCAATTTTTACAGAAGTGTGCCGAACTGCGGTGAACAGAATCCCTGTAGTCAGGGCCCTCCGCGGAAGAAATACAATTATAAAGGCCTGATAGCACTCAGCTGTCGCTCAAATGGATTTGTATATAATTCAGGAACACAAGCCGCAGGCGGCGGCCGGTGTTGGAGACCGGCGGGGAGGAAGAAGCGGGAGATCTCCGCATCACTCGCTTCGCGCAGCCCCACCGCCGCAGTCCTCACAACGGAAACCGGAAGAAATGATTTTTACTCCGCTTGATCCCACCCTTCTCACTCGCTTTCATCAAATCCCTCCATTTTCTTAAAGGTATGCCCTCCCGCACATCCTTTCCCCCCACCCACCATTCACCCAGCTACCTTGCCGCCATCCTAACTACCCAACATCGCTTTAGACTGCTGTTCAGCGCGCTGGACATCGACCTGTCCCATCAACCTGCCGCCGTCCATCCGATTTCCAGCCCACCGAGCCTGCTCAAGCCTCTGTCTCTTGCACCCACCTCCACCTCACCTATCGCTTGTGGCCATGCAATCCCATCACCAACCTGTGCCCATCTCTGTGTCCTTCAGCCGCGTCAACCGGTCACGGTGTCCTGTCATGTCCATCAATTTTCGTCTGCTGTCCTTCACGCCCCTCGCCACCTCCGCACCGGGCCTCCTCAGGTTCGTACTTTGTGTCTTGACATTACCTGCATGCTCTAACATGTCCTCTCACTCTAGGATTCCCATCAGCCTCGTATCTCGCAGCTCGGTTGGCATGGTGAGCGAGATTTTTCTTTGTGGCTATCTGCGGTGGCCACCGCTGTCATGTTCATCAATGAAGCACTCAGATCCGTTCTCGTACCGCTGACGGCCGGAATACTCCATCTCAAGGTGCTCCGTTTTGCTTTGGTGAGTTTAGGGCATTCTTTGTTATATTTTCTCGCTGACTCGGATTTGCGCGCAGGACCGGAAGGTGCCGACCGTGGCTTGGCTCTTGCCACGACAGTCGATCCCGGAAGGCACGCTTCTTGGTACATTCCCCCCCTCTGCGCACACATACCCTTTCCCTTCTCCCACAGGGGTGCTGACAGCGTTGGCAGATATTCTGTCGCATGGGTTTGTTGGCCGGTGTGGAGTGCTCGCAGATTTGCTCGAGGTTCGTCTCATCCTCACATCTGTGGCGGTCCTTTCGGCCCTTAACACGCGCTCTGATTTGCTTAGATGTAGTGTTACAACCCCCACGAAGCGGAGCGCCCGACTGTGGGGTTTCAAAGTCAGGTCCGTTTCGCAGGCCACGATGTGAGTTCGCCGTGCTCCCGTAAAGCCTCCCGCATCGCAGGCCACGATGTGAGTTCGCCGTGCTCCCGTAAAGCCTCCCGCATTACTGACCCATTATTCTTTTTTTAGATCCCTCTTCCTCACGCATGAGGTCTCGTTGCGTTCAAAGCCGCCGTCGTCAAGATCTGCATGATTTTCGGGAATCACGGTGAGGCCACCCTGTTCGGGAAGTCTTCACTTACTTACTTACTCGCGGTACAGGTTTTCAAGAGCACTCTATTCACTTTACGAGAGCACTTGATCTCAGGTTACGGCGCCACGGAGATACGGCCGAGTCGGCCGTCCGAGCAGGTAAGATCACCCCGTTCCCCTCATTCACGTTCCACCGCTGATACATCATTTGAATAGATTAGATTGCAGTTCTATTCTGGCAAGATGGCTTTGTCATAGGGCTTGCGGACATGGAGATATGGGCAAAACTCCGGTCATTATGGTGAGATCATCCTATCCCGTGCACACCTGTTCGCTCGCTTACGGTCCATTTGTCTTATCCAGATTGCCGGATTCGTCACGTCAACGCGCTTGTACAACGGATCTCACGTTATGGAGATTTCGGCCTTTTCGGTCCCCGAGCATGTGAGTACTCCCTGTTCGACAACTCCGTTCCGCGCGACTCATGCCTCGTCCAGTTCGTCTAGGTGGCTGTATTCCCGTCGCGAGAGCGCTTGAGCTCTGGATCTCATGCGGTGGAGTTATGGCTAAATTCGGTTTGATGCAGGTCAGTTCTCATGCGTCTACGTTATCATTTCGTAATGCTGATAACACATACCCTTTCTTTTAGTCTAGTCAAGCGATATCCGTGACCTCCACTTGCTCATCTCTTTGGGAATCGAGATATCGACTTGTCGATCCTGCCGACAGCGTACGTAACAAGTACACGCATCCGGCGCGGCGCTTTTGACTGACGTTCACGTGCTGCCAGTGCTTGTTCTTGTTGACCTCGATACGAAGCTCGCCGTCGAAGATTATTGATACTTCATTGGCTGTTACCGGCTAAGTCCCGCTGCGACTTTTCTTTTGTGCGTGCAGTTGGCTACGTCAAGGTGCGTCGCCGCGCGACGGCAACAGACGTCTCAGGGTACTGATGCTATCGGCTGCACGCAGCTTGGCTTTCAAGTCCGGACAACTATCTATTGCGGACTTCGGCGACAACGCGGAGACGCAGGAAGTTTGAGCGCCGACGCTCAGCGGCGAACAAACGTTTAACGTCATCACGGTGCGCAGCGTTCGACGTTCGCGACTGTCGGTGACAGCTGACATGGCGCTGACTCAGGGTTTCTGAATCTTCCGAGTTCCTGCGCTGCATTCGTGCAGTGAAGCCTCAAGGGACGGAAAACGTTTACACAGGGTTCTAGTGCGTAACATCCAACACTCGTGACTGTCTCTCAACGCTAACATGTTGCTTAGACGCGTCCCTTTGCCGTGTCCGACGTCTGAGTCTCCGTATCAACACGGGCCCGACTGGGAACGGTGGACGCGTTTCTCGGCGTGGTTCTCTCGCGCCTCGGCGCTTCTCATGTCTCACGCTCTAGACGCCTCTCGTGCCACGCTCGAACGTCGTCGTCATGACCGTCACGGACAGCGCTCAAGCCTCGAGCGACAGGAAACATTTATACTTTGGAGTGCGTATTCTGCATGCTTGGGGACCGTCACTCAGTGCTGACACGCTATTTAGTCGCTCTGTTCTCGTCTCGTTTATTACGCATCCAAAGGGACGGGTGAGTTGCACATTCCTCGCGTTGCTATTCGTCGTCTCACTCAGTCCTCAGATTGCTGGTATCACCTTCGTTCGGCCCGGCCTCGAGCGCGGGATCGCTTCGCTTATGGGACGCTTCCGCGGGACTTTCGCAGGGGCGCCACGGAACCGCGCTGAAGCCTCGACGGACGTAAAACATTTACACATCGTCACCAAGTGTACGCGCCGACTCCCGAGGTTTTTCTTCAAGACTGACATCTCCCCGAGTCGCGTCCCTGAGTCTACCGGTGCCTCTCGCGTTCTCTGCGACATCTGCGCTATCTAACTCGCCTCGCAGTTCCCGCTCGTGCTGTGTATGGACATCTTTACGACCTGGACGTGGTCGCTACCACTTCCTTCCCTCATCATCATCGTGACCGACAATCTGAACGTCGTGGAGCGCGTCCGTCGCGGAACGTTTACACATCGCGAGGTTGCCGGGCCGTTCTGCTCCGTTACGCCAAATTCACGCCTTGAAGCGTTGGACGTCGGAAAACAGTTACACATCATCACGGTGCGCAATATCCACAGGCTATCGATCATATGCTGATCTCTGACTAGAGCCGTTCGCGCGTTACGAGTCGACTCGGGAGTTCTCGGTCACCCATAGCCACCGGTGAGTCCCCCGGTTCTGTCATCGCTTTTCCATTGGATAACACATTTTGCAGTATGTTTACCCTTCTACTGTTTCTTGCACCGCATCATCTCGCCGAGTCTCGCACTCACGGCCGCTCAAACGTCGTCGTCGTCGCGGCCAAGCGCCCAATTCCATCTCTGGCCATCTGGAGATCCTCCGCATCCACACCAAGAACATGAAGCTCGGTGACGACGTCGACCTCGAGCAAATCGCCGCTGACACGCACTCTGACAGACATGGGGCTCGGCCAAATTCACGTTGGAAGACCGGTCGTTATTCTCTGACAACCATAGCCACCGGCGAGTCCTACGTTTCTGTCGTCGCGTTTCGACTAATCTGTGTGCAGTTTCTCCTCGAAAGTCACGCTGGATCCCAGCTTCTCAAACGAGAAGCATGGTGACAATGCCGACCTCGAGCAAATCACCGCTGACACGCATCTGGGCGATTCCAGGATGTTCGCAATTTTCTCCACATGTACAATTTTATGCGTACCACGACGGATTTTGAACCCTGAACATGTACATTACGTAGACCTGAATATAACTCGTTTTACCGCACCTCCTCGCTGACCGAATGAGCTGCACCCGAACCTCTCCCGCTCACCCAGACAGAAGATGCACCAGAGGGTCACCCGCTCCCCCATGAAATATGCACCAGATCTTGACATTTATGCACCAGGGACGGACTCTGCGCCCTCTGATCGTTCACTGCGCCAGGATCCTGTCCAGGACTTGCGGCGTTACGGTGTGTCGGTTCAATTCAGTAAAGCCACGAAAACGCGTTCCTCCTCTTCTCTAAATTTTCGGTGTTAACTCTCCGTGTTGCGAGACGGGGCGGGGGCGCTGAGAGTCCAGGGAGAGGGTGCGGCGTGTCCAAATGAGCGCGTCTGATACACAAACAAAGTCTATTCCGTCGATACGTACAGCTGCGGATCTACAACCGACCTTCCAACAAGTCGACATTCCTCCTAG
>KV425940.1:185213-195451 GCA_001632375.1 Exidia glandulosa HHB12029
TTGAACTGTTCCAGCACGCCGTCGACCATCCAGCGCACTTTCGCGTGCAGGGCGACGACGTCGACGGCCACGCGTGCTGAATCCTGCATCTGGTCGTTCGCATGCAGACATAAGAGCTGGGCGTCTTGGAATGCGCGTTCAGACGGCGGAATCAGCGACTCGACGGGCGAGCTCATGGTGGTAAGAGGCAAGAGGGGTTGCGGCTGAAGCCGTAGGGACGGTCGAGGAGTCCGCAACATCCGGTCCGTAATGACCGATCCGGCAGGGGCCGAATTCGCGTCTTGCTTCCCGCCACAACCGTTTGAGCACCGCGAACATTGTCGCGCTCGCTACGCCTGCCTGACCTCTTTGACTGTCCATAATGGCCTCTAAACTGGCCGACGAGCTCCTAAAGGAGATTCTATCACCGCCATTACTCGTTCCCGACGACCTCTTCGCCGACTCCGGCGCCGTATCTCCGTTCAGCAAGGCAACATACTCTGCTGCTGATGTCTTACTTGTCTGTAAGCGCTGGATGCGCGTAGCGACACCCGCCCTTTACGCCACGGTGGTCATTCGGTCGCTTGCCCAGGCGCAGGCCCTCGCCTTTGCTCTGAAGCGCAATCCTGATTTTGGTCGCTACATCAAGAAACTCCGGCTCGAGGGTGCTTTCAGCCAGCATCTTGCTGTGCTCGCCACTGCTGCTCCCAACATCACCGACCTTTGCTTCTCGCTTGCTCTTTACGCCGACTCGAAAGTGAACGGCCTTGTCAAACTCCTCGCTGCTGTTTCTCCCGACCGGGTCATCCTCACTACGGCGCCTGCGAAGATCATCCAGAATAAGGGCCATGCAGGAGTCGTCAAGGCCCTCTGTAGCTCAATTCCTCAATGGTCGAAACTGGTATGTCATATCGTTCACGAGTCGTCTTACTCACATTAGATGGCAGCACACCTTTCACTTTTCTTCATCCCTGACGAAATTACGACGCTACAGTAGTACATCGGAGCTGGATTTGTATCCCGAAATCGCCACGGCTCTCGCTAGCTCGACGTCCCTTCGCACCATCCATCTACGGTGGTACTTCTACGCGTCAAGCAATGGCGTGCTGGATATACTGGCCAGCAACCGCCACGTCGAGATCTACTACGTTAATGTGGGCTCTGCCTACAGCACAGAATTCTCATTGTCCGCCCTGCCGAACGAGTTACGAGGCCGTGCTCGTATCGTCGCCGGCAAGGACGCGCCAGTCAAGGCTCCTGAACCCATAGTGGAAAATCCGTTCTATACGCCGATGTCAAATGCTACAGACTCGGTCCGGACGGCGATTTGGACGCGTATACTAGACTATGCAGTGGAGGCGACCTACTCCAGCGGCTACCCCACCTGGTTTGATACGAAGCACTATTCCGAGCGAAACGTCATCTCCGTCCTGCGCGTGTCCAAGGCATTTCAGGTACGTGTCGCGGCCACTTCTTGTCCTTTAATGCAATCATTTGATACGAGCGCCAGGCCATGACGGTCCCCATTCTGTCCCGTCGCATCACTATCGAAGGCCTGCATGGGTATAAGACGGCCATGCGATACTTCGAGCAGTTTCAGATCCCCGCAATTGCTGTGCAAACGCTCCAGCTCAGCGACGTGAATTTCGATGTCTCTCCCCTCGTCTCCAAACTCAAGGAACTTCGAAGTGCCTCTGTGTTTGCTCGATCCGATCTTCTTGAACTCGTTGGCGGCGCATCCGGTGCAATGCTGGAGGAACTCACCGTTTCCTCCTATACGTCTGGTACTTTGCCCGTTGCAGTACTTCGCCCCTTTACCCGCATCACAAAGCTGCGCTGGACGACAACGAAGACACTCACCGATACGGATCCCCCATCGAGTCCATATGTGAAACTTCCACGTCTTCGCATCATCGAACAAGTGAACGGGAATGTTCTCGACGGACTTGCCAGATGCGAGTGCGTATTTTCCTTTCGAATGCTTCACCAAGCGAGTGTTTGATACTTGCGCTCGTAGGATGCCTGACCTTGAGGAGGTCCACAACGCTCGTCCGTGGTTGGGAGCCGAGGAATTCTTGAAGATGCAGGGCAGCCGCGTCAAGAGGTGCATTACGTACTCGCCCTCACGACTGTGGCTCGACGCATTTATCAATCTGGAATCCATGGTGGTCAATGGCAGCGCCGCGGTTCGTTGTTGTCATATCCGACTTGCAAACAAATGCACTGAACTAAATCGCGACCGTCGTAGGTTGGTCAGGACCCGAGCGTCTTCGAAGGAGGACACGCGACCCTTCGCGTGCTCTCACTTCCTTGGATTCCCGCGCTGTGAGACTTGCCCACTGCGTATCTGCAAATTTCCTGATGACCGTTTGTGCAGACCCCGAGACAAACGCGATGTTTGGCGAGAGCTCTTCGACTGTATCACGCGCGACGCCTATCCGTCCCTGAAAGAAATCCGTCTGACATACGCCTGCGAGATCTGGCCCTCAAATGAGTACGCTGACGGTCCTGCCCACAATACGCCCGAGAAGCTGACGATGTCTGCAGGCGCGAAATCAAGAAGAGTCGGTGGCCAGATTATGCGGCAGGCTTAGCTGCTGAAGGTATTACGCTCCTCGATCATACTGGCCGAGCCTGGAGGCCACGGTTATCCACGCGTCGATGACGGATTTCGTGATGTTTGGTAGTCACTTCACGTCGGTGCCTCTCGCATGCTGTGAATATTGCCACGTTTCGTCTTCTGTATATTCTTCAGATTCTCAGGTCAGTTTCAGTACACGTATCAACAAAACGCTGCGTGTACTCTGTACGAGACGGCAACTCGAGCCGAGCACAGCCGTAATCTCGAACGAGGCCGCGGCACAGGATGCACCCGGTGTGAAGATTCGAAACCTCTTGATGATGTTGAGTTGATCACTTGTTCTGCTCTAATGTTCATCTCTTCAGAGCGATAGTTCTCTCTGTGTTACACCTCACAGCCACGTCTTTGCCATGTTTAATGTCTGGCCGCATATTGAGTGCTACTGAGACTGATACTTGGTACACATTTGCCAGCTATCATGCAACACATCGTACACGGCACTCCAGTTCCGGCACACATGGGTCTCCCCCATACGCTGTCGCGTGAAGTCGCCCTCGACGAAGTCTCCCAACTCGGTGTCAGGTCAGAAGCACAACTGATAAATGGGCAGGTGAGTGAAAAGTGCCCGAAATGTTTTGTGTACGGGGGGCTGAATGCCTCGTTGATCATCCATAGGCAATGTATACCTTCGTCAGGGTCCTCAAGACTCAAGAGGGCGAAGGTCTTGGCTGCGCCACATGATCAAACTGTCGACACTGTGGTTGACTACAGTTAAACCTGTCATAATGCATAGTAATCTGTTGAGGCGCATGACTATGGGGTACTACAGGGTATGCGGGTATGGCAGGTGGGCGCTTATCCCGTAGCCAGCGCTTATACGAGGCCATACTATGTCCCCGAGGACTGGCAGTCTCAAGCCGGACGGCGGGGTAGAAGTACAGACCAATAGCGCCTCTGCATGGTATTTGGACCATCCTTGACTTATGCCAGGCATTGCCTTCTAGAGCCGGTGGGAGACGTTTGAACTGTACAGATGCCTGCCAAGTTGGACCTGTACCCGATCTCCAAACCCCATATGTTCCTAGCAAATTTGCTTCTGCAGACCATGGGCTACGTGAAATGACAGGGATATGGGGTTTACATATGAACCAAGTCGGGGAGCACCAGAATCTATGAGTCGGCACTGTGTCTTGGCTCTACCACCTGTAGCCTGTTGCAGTTAAAATATCGTGATTCATATCCCCCTCCGTTTGCACATTTAATAAATCATCCAAAATGGGGGGTCCATCCAGATTTCGGGGTCGGATCCAGAATCCGAAGTGCGGCATCCAGAATCTCACCCCTTCCATCCAGAATCTAACCTCCTCCATCCAAATTTCAAGTCATCTCCTCTTCCTATCTGAGACTCCAAGTAGACGTTTAATATATTGTATCAGGGTCTCTGAGATGTACCTGTACGGTCCCTCATGCGGAATTAGACTTCGGAGGCGTTGTTGCATGTAACGGACGTAACGACTGCCCGACCGATAGTCCGTTACATCCGAGGCCATCGCAGCCGACACGTGTTGCACCCTGCATTAAGACAGCATGCGTGCCAAGTGGCAAAATATGATTCTCAGATAGATAAGAGAAGCTGGTGTGGTAGTGGCTATTGTAGTAATGACGGACTCGGATTTAGCGGAACTCGGGCGGAACGCGTTAAGCCCGTTCCTCTCGTACGCAGGCCCTGAGCAGTACTCACTCGGAATCACACATATTATCGACCCTAGAGACCCTTGACATCCTTACATGCGAAATTCTCTCCGGCAAAAATCTGGATGGAGGAGGTTGGATTTTGGATGGAGGAGGTGAGATTTTGGATGCCGCACTTCGGATTCTGGATCCGACCCCGAAATCTGGATGGACCCCCCGTTTTGGATGATTTATTAAATGTGCAAACGGAGGGGGATAGATTCATCATAAGCACCAAGATCTATGGAGCAAAGCAGATAATGAGTATCGACAGGTATGGATTGGGACCTGTTCATTGAACTGTACTTACTCTGGCCAGCAGCTTGCAAATCGGACACTGCGTACGTAAGCGGGCGCTTCGGAGGATCACCGACCCGTAAGCGCACACCATTGCGGTGCGTCACGACGAGCGCGGCGAGTCATTACCTGCTTTCCCTCTGACCACCATGACCGTGACCATCTACTTCGTGCGTAGGCCGGTGACCCTCGTGGCGATTTCCTCAGCCTGACGCGTTCGTCCTAGATTCGCCATGGACAATCTGAAGACAACTTGGTGCGTCGCTCACGCCGTCGACATTCACAATATCGTGTTCATTGTGCGACCTGCCTGTATATAGCGTCCTGTATGGGCTGGCTGGAAGGATGCACCGCTTCCCGACCTTGGTGCGCCTGCTTTATAGTTTTGCAGCGCTTGATACGCCTACTGATCGTACAACGATCACAGGCCAACGGGTGCGCACACCAGACTCCGTCTCAGGCTTTACTTTAATTTGTTTTGCGACCTTGAATCTAGCAAGCAGCCGCTCTGGGTGCGGCGCTCTCCACCACGCCCTTCGACGCAATCTTCGCGTCCGACCTCAAGCGCGCACACTCGACCGCACGCGCCGTGTTCGATGCTACGAAATCGTATCCTAAGCCACCCTTTACTGTCACGCAGGGACTGCGCGAACAGTACTTTGGTGTTGCGGAGGGCCACGCATGGGTCGACTCGCCCTCAGTTCCGCTCGATGCCTCGAAGAACATCTTCCCGATTCTGTACGGTCGCGACGAGAAGTTTCCCGAGGGCGAATCGCTGAACGATCTGCGCGCACGCACAGTGCGCGAGGTACTCGAGCCATTGTTAATGCCGATTATTTGGGCGTCGAGAGGCAAGAAGGGCGGAGATGAGGAGGTGCGGGTCGCCTGTACGAGCCATGGGTTGTGCATCTCGGAGCTGTGCGCCGCGATCGTGAGTCGCGTACCCGAAGGAGAGCGGGGAAACTACCCTGTTACCTTTGCTGGGCTGGCGAATACGGCGTGGCATTGTCTCCGCGTCGGTGTGAAGGTGCGGTGACCCGCCGATCATTGAGCTGCCAGTGATTTTGACTATGTTGCAGGGCGAGGACACAATGAGTGGCGACGAGAAGCTAGACGTCAATGCCCCTCTCACTGTCGAAGTAGTCAAACTCAACGACTACGCCCACCTTCATACCATAGTGCGTTGGCCATCAGTCTTTGGCAGAGTCTCGAGGATTTACTTCCGATAATCTCTAGGCGACTGCAGACGCCCAGCCGGTCGAAACGAGCAAGCTGCGTGAACACCTCAGCGGGAAATCTGCGTGACGTGTACCCTAGAGCAGAGTGTCCACTCTTTAGAACTGACACTCTTGTATAGACAGAGCTCCAGATTGTGACTTACTGTCGCACAGCCGCGACGAGTCGGACTCCCGAAGTCAAGCATGCCACAAATATCGCACCTCTACAATGTTCCACGGCCATTTTGACCATCAGCACATCGTGGTGATCAGGGAGCACCTTGTCTCCGCGAACGCTCATCTGCGAGACGGGATCTTCGCCACTTGGATGCGCTTCGGCATGAATACAGAAGTCCGAACTATCTCCCACAACATTGAACGGCGCGGGCTCTGTAGTCGGATGCCGATGGTTCACTGCAAGACTTGTTACAGTTCCGTTCGTGCAAGCAGTATGCACGGCCACCATCAGGCACCCAAAGATCGACAGCGTCATAAGTACACAAACAGTCGTTCTAGGCCTAACCGGTGGTCGGGCGTAATTTCGAAACCGCCTTTCGAAGCCTGGGAACGTCATCATGGTCCATGGAGGCCTGTGCGCGAGAATGTAAGTAGCCTCGCAGGAGACTTGGAGAGCAGGTTCTAGGCTTCGCGGTGCGACCTCGGGCTGCCGTATACGGTGTGAATTGCCACGTGTGGAATGAATTTTGAGAGGGTCTGTTGATTGCAGTCTACAGCGCATCAGTCATGACGCCATGCCCATCCGTTGAGTTAATTACATTAATGGACGGTGCTGCGCCAGAAGTCGAGTGGACAGTCATGAGAAAATACTTACGACCTCAAACCGAGATTCCCACGCGTCCCGACACACGTATATCTCTGTGGGGCATATATTATGCGCTGAGAGAGAGGACCATGCGCCTCCTGTTTCTTCTCTGGGCTAATCGGCAAATTATCCGGGCCCGGGTTTGGCGTCTAAAGCTTCAATTGACCGGTCTTGCCCGCCGTCCGCTCTTTGACCACACACAATCTCACCGCCGTCGCGCGAGATGGCGAGCAGCAGCGGGACGGGAATTACGCCGCCTGATCCAAGCCCTAGCTCGACGCGCTCGTCGCCACTGCGGCTCGTGGTCACCGCTTCGCTCATTCTGCCGGCCACGCAGCGCGTCGCCGTGCTCGACGGCTTCGCCGAGCTCTCTGTCGGTCGCGACGTCTCGCTGGACCCTTCCCAGGCTAGGCTGCGGCTCAAGGAGATGGCTGTGTCGAAATTCCACGCCAGCCTCTACTTCGATCGCCAGCTGGCGCAATGGGCCGTCGTCGACCTCGGCAGCGTGCACGGAACCACGGTCAACGGCGAACGCTTGTCTGGAACGCGTACTGCGAGTCGGCCGCGCGTTTTGAAGCACGGCGACGTTATTAGCATCGGCAGCACCGTGCTCGTCGTGCACGCGCACCGCGACGCTCTGCCCTGCGGCGACTGCGTGCTCGCCCAGGACACAGAAATTCCGTTATTCGACAAACGGTCACGCGAGCCGCCGGCGCGAACTACTACTTCGAGCACGGGTCCCCCATGCGCGCGGAAAGCCATACAGGCGCTGCGTTCGGCGCTTGTGACACCGTCCAAATCCGCACCGGTCCCGCATTCGTCAGACTACAAAGACCGCGCGTCGCTCCGACGAGCCCGAAGCGGTGGCTCGAGCGAGCTGCTGCAAGCGCCACCGCTGCCACAGTCAACGTCGGGGAGTTCCACTGCTGTTGTGGGATTCACCTTCAGTCGACGCACGCCGCGGCCTTCCACCTCTCCGACGTCTTCGGCTCCGCCCCTGACACACTCCAACATTGGCCACCAGCTGCTCACCCGACAGGGCTGGACACCAGGCACTGCGCTCGGGCTCGCGTCGACTTCTTCAGACTCAGACTCTGCACGACGAAGTCTGCAGCCACTCGCGACAACATTACCTGTCCTCACGCCGCGTGCGGGACTCGGAGCTAGCTCGGCCAGCTCGCAAGATGACGGCGACGGTCCGATGGCCGCTGCACTTGCCATGCGACGAAGACCGGTCAGTCTGCCGCGCGCAATACGCGCAGACGCCTGTCCACCCGCACTCCTCACCCAGCGCACGCCGCCGGCAGACCCACATCCCGAACGTCAGCCAATGCAATACTTTTCCCGCCATACGACCATGACGATCCAGATGCCGCCTGGGCCGTCGCATCCCGCATCGAATTCCTCTTGACACTTACTCTGCACTTGTACTACCTCTTGTTATGTTGCATTCCTTGGGATTTCCGTGTTGTTATTTTACTTGGACTATTGGATTTGTAGATCTGCTCGTCTCCACATGTACAGTACAGTATCACTGTACACCCTAGCGCTGCCTCGCGTTCATCAGGTAAATGGGATTATGTTCAAAGCACCTTAACGAAGTGCATGCACGTCTCAGCCGAGGAAGCTGAAAGGTCAAGCTGGTCAACCTTGACACAGTGAGGATCTGCAGCTGATTCGGAGACAACTCGGACAGCTCGACAGCGTGCCGAGGTCGGCCAAGGTCGGTCCAGCTCTCTCTATCTACATCCGTGAGCACAGGTCCATTTCTCTGATGACTTGTTTGATGTTTCTCTCTGCATAATCATCGTTTCAATCGACGTTCCTCGTCGTACCAATCGCGACCACCGAGGGATTGAGTTACAGAGCGTCGAGAGTACTTCTTCATGGCCCTTGTTCTTAATGATCTTCGCAGGCGCGGTAGCGAGGATGGGGCGGTCGGGAGAAACAGCAGTAAGAAGCTTGACAAGGCCCTTCACGTTCGAGTCGGCGTAGAGAGCAAGCGAGAAGCAAAGGTCGGTGATGTTGGGAGCAGCAGTAGCCAGCACAGCAAGATGCTGGCCGAAAGCACCCTCTAGCCGGAGTTTCTTGACGTAGCGACCAAAATCAGGATTGCGCTTCAGAGCAAAGGCGAGGGCCTGCGCCTGGGCAAGCGACCGAATGACCACCGTGGCGTAAAGGGCGGGTGTCGCTACGCGCATCCAGCGCTTACAGACAAGTAAGACATCAGCAGCAGAGTATGTTGCCTTGCTGAACGGAGATACGGCCCCGGTGTCGGCGAAAAGTTCGTCGGGAACGAGTAATGGCGGTGATAAAATCTCCTTGAGGAGTTCGTCGGCCAGTCTGGAGGCCATGATAGACGTTTAACGAGGTCAGGTAGGCGTAGCGAGCGCGAAGATGAACGTGACGGAGCTCAAAGGAAGACGCCGCGCGAACTCAGCGAGGGGTGGGCGAGTAAACTACCGCATCAAACAGGAGTGTGTGTGGGTGGGAGGGATGATCGATGTTCCCTGGGTCGTGTTCCCAGGGCGCATCGAAGCAGGATGTGTCTAATTAGGCCCGTATATCCTGTAACTACCTACCTACCTACCTACCAGCGGGTACCGGTGGACCCGGTGGCTCGGACATTACGGCGAACCACGGCGAATTAGAACTTGGGCGCTCACGTGGCCCCAAGATTCGGCTCACAAGCCACCTGCTGTATTAGAAGACAATAAGTTTCTCAGCTGGAATGGACTCTTATTCGATTTCTTATCAATGCGAGTCCACTACTGCCAGTGCACACAGCATTCACGGCCCCTGACTCGGAAGCCTGAGGGCTCCATCTCAAATTGGAGTACTACGGTAGCGAGTTTTCTTCTATTATTATCAATGGATGCAGCACTATCATGGACGCGTGAATCGCGAGTTTCGAGGGCGCCACGCTCGTCCGCTATGATCAAGGAGTGTAATGCCTTCAGCCGCCAAAGTCGCTGCAAACTCCGGCCACGGGCTTTTCTTGATCTCCCGTCTAGCGTGTCCACGTATTAGCATCATGTTACATCGTACAGGTAGTTAGGAAGGGATACGCACTCGGTTGCTGGCCAAAGCTCATGCCCGCTGTTCACGAGCCGAATCTCGCGGAGAGACGGGTACAGGGTTGTTGTGAACGTCTCGAAAAACACACCCCAAGCACCTTCATCGGTGGATCCAGTACGAGATCTGTTCCGGGTTGCGGCAAAGAAATCAGCACAGCTGCTGAGCTGAGGAGAGAAAAAGGGAACATACGGTTTAGGCACCCAATTCAGCTTGAGCTCCGTGAGGGTTGCATGGCCCAACTCCCACGGGTCTAGAGCAGGCGCACCATACTGATACAATCAGGGTTGAGCATGAGGCGCGGCGGCGTGGACGCAGGAACACACCTCGTCTGATAGTTCCAATGACTGGAGGCGTGTGCATGCCTCGATGAGATCATGGGAGGCAGAGCTAACACGTATGTGCCGCAGTTTCTGACCGTGTTTCTTGCAGAATCCCATCGGAAGGCCGTCGATATTGGGATCGACAATACTAGGTTGTACGCGAATTTCCTCGAGCAACGGCATGCTGACAGGACCGTTCAAGACCCTTCGCT
>KV425941.1:0-132856 GCA_001632375.1 Exidia glandulosa HHB12029
CCAGAGCTGAACTCGTCTTTCGATGCCTTACACTTCGGGCAGCGGGAGCCATAACGCGTGCAGGCAACGAGGGACTGCTCTGGATAGTCTGCAGCGTACACAGCGAGGACGGGATGGCAGTTGCGAACCTCGCCGTTGCTGCTCTTGAGAGGGATCCCTGTTGCGGCAGCGTCGCGAAGAGGCTCCAGAATCGCCCGGACTGCCGCGTGAAAGAGTTGGGCGCGAGCGTTCCGAACAGCGAGGTCAGACATGTCGCCTTTCTCGATTGCGGTCGTAGGTAGATACCCGATAAGGATCTGAGCATGTCGCGAGGGCTGGCGCCGGATACTGCTGTCGATATTACCAATGGTCATATAGATTGGGTACGCCGTTGCATCGCCAGTGAACTGACTGAGCTCAGTCTTATCTGTGCTGATGATAATTGGGACCACGGTCGAGCCCATGGGCAGTTTACCCTGAATACGAGCTTAGTCTGGTGAAAGTATGAAAGCAGTCATTGCAGCGCACCTGTATCTCCCACCAGAAGTCGGCCGTGTTCATCTCAGTGAAGAGTCGCACACGCTGGCTTGCGTTTGCGTAGCGCTTCTCCGGAGCGAACGACATGTGCTTGCTGAACGCGGGATCCGCCCACAACGCGCGCAGACACTCGATTGGATTCCGGTAGAAGACTTCGTGCTGCTGTTCGGAGCCGTTCACGGAGACCATCGTGAACTGCCACTGGCCGTATCCCGGAAGTTGTTCTATGGTCTGGTTGAGCTCCCGCGCATTCTTAAACGACGTAGTGTGCTACACTCAAATATAAGCCAGATACACACTGCGGGAACAGAAGACACACACCGAAGGAAGTTTGCAGAACCTGTCTAGGGCCGCGTCCGAGATCCCCTCTTCCTTCATCCATCTTGCAAGCTCCCACTCGGCGCGGTTGGAGAAAGGGGCATAGATATTAGTCTCGTCGCCGCGAAGGTGACCAAATTCACGCTGGACGGGTGGACTGCCCTGACGCATGATCATGCCAGGTTTGTGCGCCTCGGGATATGGCACGACGAACGATCGGGCTGGCTCATCGCCTTCATCGACGACCTCCTCTACCCGGGCACGGCGATCTCGCGGCTCCTCGGGAGTGTCGTTCCGGACTTCTTCTCCATAGTCTATGGGAGTATCGGCAGCCGCTGCAGGAGGAGGATGGCTTGTTGAGGACTTGAACGGCCGACGATTGCTCTTCTCGACGAGTCGGACTGGCTTGCGCACAGCCTTGCACTGGGTCTTTGTCGTCGTCTTGCGGTGCCGGGTGTAGTCCTGCTTGCGGCGGAAGAACTTCTTGCAGGTTGGGCAGATATATGCAGCTGGCACCTTGGGTGGTTTGCGAGCGCGAGCCATGATGGAAGAAGGGAAGTGTCGTTCGGTCTCACCTAAGTCCGAAATTTGAGACCGGGTCCATCACGACCTATAAATTCAGGGGAGGCCCCAATTTTCGACCTCTCCTGATCTCTCATACCACCATGCCCAGGGGCAAGAGCAAAAAGCGTTCAGCGGACGAGATGGACGAGCCGGCGAGCACCAGCACTGTCAACGTCAAGAAGCTGTCGAAGAAGCAGAAAGACGCCATGCTCGCCCAGCTTATGCGCGAGAAGAAGTCGACGGCCGATGCTGGTGCGTTGACTCAAGGTCATTCTTTAGGCCAGCCTGAACCGTGCCGTAGAGAAAACCAAGAAGAGGACCAAGGAGAAGAAAGCGGAGGAGGACGCGGAACGCAAGTACCAGGCGTCGCTTTCGGCCCAGGCCCCACCCACCAAGAAGTCAAGAACAGCGTCCAGTGCCCGCTCAGCGCATACCAGCTCGTCGAGTCCGATAGTCACAGTGGCTACAACAACGACCACCCCGAAGTTGCAGGCGCCAGTCCGCGCCAGGTCGCGATCCGTATCTGCCGAGCCCGATGACGACGACGAGATCCGCAGTGTCGACGGATACGAGAGTGGGAATGGAGTCAGATACGCTCTAGGTGCGAGTCCATTTATTCATGTTCGCATAGCTGGGAACTAACATTGTCCCAGACCCTTCGTTGCCAGGTGTCGTCCCTGGCGATGACGAGCTGCTGAATGCACGCAAGGGAAGACTGCCCAAAGGTAGTGCTGCGCCGGCCGCCGTGTCGGTAATCAAGGAGAAGGTGGCCAAAGGGACAGCTGCGGTAAGCAAGCGACGCCAGACAGTTAACCAGCAACACTGACAGTCTGCCGTAGATTACTATTGGAGCTGCTCAGCTGTTGTCCAGCTCGACGTCGAAGAAGAATACGAAGACACCATTGAAGCCGATGAGCATCTCCAGCGATAGCAGCACCAACAGCAGTTCCAGCGAGAGCGAGAGCGACGCCTCGAATGGCCCAACCTCCGACGTTGGACAGCACACACCTTACAAGCGCTCGACTCCCCCTCCAGGGAAGGCCGTTCCGGCGCTGTCTGCCCTGACACCGCACAGCAGAACCATCAGCGACGACGCCCGCAGCAACTACACCGTCTTTCTCGCGACTGAGGAAGCGTTCCCCGAAGAGAAGGAGGCCCTGCGCCAGGCACGCTGCTACTGGCTCGCCGCTGCAGATGCTGCCGCTGCCGCTGCCGCAACGGCAAGCTACGGCAATGAAGGTTCTGGTGACGACGACGCCCAGGGCTACATCAACCGCATGAGCCGCTATCGGAAGAGCCGCGTCTACAAGAACGACATGAATGCAATAGTACGTTTCTCCATACATTGAGGAGATTGAGCTCACTGCGCAACTGTGCAGACTGCAGGTGTTGATTCGGCCTTTCGTGGGCATATTGTAAATGACGCGGAAGGCCTCGTCGAGTCGCAGTGGCAGCTTGAGGAGCTTAACGCGGAACGCCGCAAGGCATTGGTTCAGAAGCTGCTGCACCATGGGGCCTTCACATTTGCAGATCATAATGAGGTGCGCCCACTTCCGCTGCTTGGCATTCAGCGCTGATATGTCGAAGCGAAAGGGACACTTTGGATGTCCGGTTGTGCCGCGCCTACTCCGCAAGGCCTTCCTCACGAAGGAGGTCAAGAAAGGCCACGCTCTTGGCCTGGGCGCCAACCTCCATGTCTTTGCCGAGGTCCCCCCTGCGCTCGTGGCCTTTCTCCTTACAGCGGTGCGTTATATCGGATATTCTCGTGGCGCATGCTTATAATCTTCAGATTGAGTGCATATTGAAGCGCTGGGAGACGGGCACCTACAACAAGAGGCTGCACTTCACGATGGCTGCGTTCGAGCCCGTCTATACGCGGCATCTCCAAGCGCTTCACCAGGTCGAGAACCGCGCGCCGCGCAAGCTCGACGAGATACGCAAGGAGATCTGGATGACGGCCATGTACGTGACAAGTGCACGCGCGTCAGAAGCCAGAGCTCATGCCCGCCGCAGCGCCAACACCAGCATCGGTTCGGCCATCCAGGTCGTCGACGATGACGGTGGGTACATGCGCCCCGAGGACCTGGATGGACTCGACGCCGATGTCGCAGCGTAAGCGTTACCCCGCGCTACTCGCACACCGCGCCTGAGCGTTCAACACGCGAAGCAGAAACCGGTGCTCAACCACCGTGATACCCATCTTCTCGATCCATACGTTTTTGGTGTACGCGCTCCTGCAGTTCTCGTTATCCTGTTCCTCTCCAAAACGCCCGTGCATCTGCGTACAGTCTATACAACATGTGCAACCGGCCTGACGTCCACAACGAAACGCGCTGGGATCGCCCAGACCAGCAGCACAGCTGATCGACTGACGCAAATAGCGAGACGACGCGGTCAAGCACGACGACGACGGAGGGAAAGTCTAAGACATGACGGAAGATGAGTGCATCAACTCTCACGCAACTCTGGGGAACACGCACCGTGCATCCAGGAAGGCAGCGACGAGCACGGCCCTGCCCAGGCGCTGGGTGGCAGTGCTTTTGCCATTAAGCCTTAGCCTTAATGGCAAAACTGCGGACCGGCCGGGCCGATGGGCTGGAGTTAGGGCAATTGGCGGCCCATTTGCCCTACGGCGCAAAACATACGTCCTGGAAGTCCAGTCAGTGAGCAAGAATCCAAACTGGTGGGCTAAATATGTCCATTGGGTGCAACAGTACTCACAAGTGTGTAGTTCTTGAGACAGAGCCTGGTGTGCGACTTGCTAGGTCGTCAAGTGAGAGGGTGTGCACAATGACGCGACTGAAATGGTCTGTGACACTGGTAAAACAACTGTAACAAGAGCTCAGTGAGCTCAGGGATGCATGCACAACTCGACAAGCTGCCCAGACGCCACATACTTCTATACAGCGCCGCCTCTGGTGTGTCGCGTCGAGTCGATTGTCGTTCGTCTAGCCGGTCGCGGGGAGGCGCATCACTAGCCCGACTGCTGGACAGCCGACCCACGCAGCAGCATCCATAGCGGTAGCTGGACCCAGAGTTTGCGAAATGGCTCGGGGACGCGAGGAATGGAGAGGTGCCTTAGGCCTAAGGCTGGTGCGGAGCCCGAAGCTTCCGAGGTCCGTAAGGATTCCGGTCCAATCGAAAGGGAGGTTGAACGGCCGGACTTGACCGCGTTCGCTCTTTCTCCCCTCCCCATACCCTTCGACTCGGGCGCAGGGTCAACCGCGCGAGTTGCCAGCTGAACGGTACGCCTACTCATTATTGTCGTTTGCCTGTCGCCCACCACGCGTTACAGTTGTTCTCCAAACCGTTCGTCGCGCTCAAGACCTCCGCGCTCTATCATTCCTATTGATATACTCCTGTTGCAGCGCCGCCGCCTGGTATTGGTCGCCGCCGCCATCTAAGTTGGTACGTCTTGTTCAGGTTGATTCGCGGGCGTTGGCGCTGAACGTATTGCTCATCAGTGTCGATCCTACAACACGCCCTCGCGCAGTGCACTATCCGGTGAGTGTCACATGTTCGCGTCATCTGCCCGCGCTGACGCTTCCCTTAGCATATGACTGCGGCCGCTGGATCGTCATTACTACGGCCTGTGCGTACACCGGCCTTGGATTGGTGCGTAACTTTCTCGCTACGCTCTCAGGATCTGACGCATTGCTCGTTTCCTATTGCAGGGTGCTCTGTATCGCGTCGTTCTGGCCTCCACGAGGCGTCCATGGTCCGCTTTTTCCTGCGGCTTGTACGTGTAGTGTACTACTTGTCCACCCCGTCTCTGATTTAGACGATTCCCCAGATCTGTTGCTCATGAGTGCGCCCACCAACCATTACGGTTCGCTCACCCTCGTTCTGCCGCGATTGCGACCCCAGCTCATCTCTGTGGTTTGCAGGGCAGTCCAGTCCTCGGCCCCCTGTGCAGCGGTGAGTACGCGCAGTGCCCTTCGTGCATGCGTAACCTTACATCGCTTTTTTTAGCTGTCCAAGCCCGCCGTGTGCCGCAGCCGTCGAGAACGGAAGGACGGCCGCAGAGTGACCCGCAGCGCAGTCGCAATTACCACTGCCGTAGCATATGTGTACCATTCATTAGTGTGGCCAGCGCCGGGCAATTCATTGCGCATGTACATACGATTAGTTCCTGCAATACATTTTGTTTACATTCGTCCTTACTCCTGCGCGTAATGATTTGAAGTGGTTTGAGTAATAAAAAGTGTATTGGCAGCCTCCGCTCCGGGCTTGCTCCCAACGCTCCTAACCACGCTCCGGAGCGCTGCAAAGCGAGCGGTCGCGCGACGCCGGCTTCGGATGGCTCCGGTACAGGGGACATAGCTTCGTAGGTTCGCTCGCTCGGGAGCGCTACAAACGCTCTCGAGCAACCAGGTTTTTTACCGATGTTCTGATCCTTAGGAGACCATTGAGCTGCAACGAGCAACACGTGGACGGCCGTGGACCACGACGACTGCGACAAGGAAATTGTCTGACTGCAGGAGTATTATGGGTTCGGCTCTGACTGTGTGCTCAGCGACGTGCAGGGCAAGTGGACACAGACGCCAACGACCCAGCTTCGAACGGATAGTGAGTCTAAGCCTCGTCGTATCTTGTCACAGCTGAGCTCAGTGCTCGCAGCGTTGGGACCGTTCGGACGCATAGGCTCGATCAGTTGACACTCGAAGTGCGTGCAACGACCCGGACGAGGATGCGTACACGACATCTCGCTCGACGTCCACTCTCTCTCGCAGCCAACTCACGCGTACTGGCCGCCGACGCGGGTAGTCTTCCACGGCAGACTTCACGAAGAATATGACGGTCGATATTTTTGTAGTAGGACGCGGGGGGGAACAGAGCATCATTGGGAAATCCCGCAGTACCGTAGCAATATACCTGTAGATCTTGGCGCCTGAGACGAGGAGAACGTATGTGCCGCGGACCAAAATATCAGACAACCGTGACCGGAGCGAGGATCGACTCGAAGAGCAGAGCTGCAACGCTGGCGTATGTTTCTGCTAGCTATAGCTCGTCTGAAATCTAGAGCGATACACACTCCTTGGAACATGGGCATAGAGTTGCTGTCTTAACCGTGCCTTGACTCCGAAGCTTGGATAAGGGAATAGCGCTGGACGCGCAAAGAGAGTGCGTCGAATCAGAATGGGTTGGCACATTTTCGAACGCGCAAGTCGATTGGGGGCAGAAGTCAGGTCGAAGAGTATCGGCGTGTACGAGGCCTGTAGTCCAAGCGTCTAGGATAAGCAGGCGGGTGGAGAGCTCAGCGAGAAAGCCAAAGCAGCCGCGAAGCCCAACACCTAGACTAGCGCGCGCGCAAGCGACTGCAGTTGCAGATATAATTGACCACGGTCCAGCCTGGCAGCAGGCTCTGTCTTCAGGATAGCGCCAGGTAGGCTGGTTTGGCGTAGCCCGTGTCTGTGCCATCCACCCGTTATTCAGTGCGTCTAGGAAGAGCGGATAGGATAGGATAGGATATATACAGCACGCGGGGAGGTCCCGACTTGGAACGACCGCTCTCTGATACCCGAAATTCAGTATCACCAGACACCCAACCCCGACCTGCCTCGATCTTCCTACCGTGCCTTCAGCCGCCGGCCCCTGAGGGGCAGGTCGGACAAGTAAAACCCTGTGGGAATGAGCGCCAGTTCTCTGGTCACCCATGAGCGGAAAAGAAAGCGAGTGCGGCGTCGGACTTTGAGACATCCGTCGCCTTTCTTCCTTTCTTTTCCGCGGACTGAATCAGAGCGGTTCACAGCTTATGCCCTCTGTTCTAGATTTAGCTCAATGTGACTTCCGAGTGACGCGCGAAATTGCGGCTCCAGAGCGCGTGCAGTACTGCCCGTGCTCCTCGCGCCTGCACTTGAACTCGAACGCGGTGCTGGCGCCGCAGCGCTCGCCTCGATCGGACGGGCAACATTCTTCCTCTGCGTCTTCACTATCAGCTACTGCCGTTTACAACGATCTCAATTCTCCGTTTTTTTGAGGCTCGCTCCAGATGCTCAAGTTATGGCCTCCGACGAAACTTTCCGTTCCAGAGGGTCTGTGCAACGCTGCACAGGCGCATCGGGCTCCTGCATGTTCGTGTCCACACAGCTGCGCTACTTCTTTTCACTGACGCCCTCCTATAGACTGGCGCAGAATTGGACGAAAAGCAGCGGCCGCCTACGTTGCACAAGCTGCCAAGCGTACGAGTCCTTCATGAACTACTATCCGCCTTCTTACATCTCCGGTCCCATTATGACGTTCAATGACTTCCTCTGGCAGGTGCGTTATCCCTCGACCAGCTTACAGGATGTGACTGACGACTGCTCCATATGAAGCGCCCCGTCCGCATCGCGCCCCGCGACGTTGCGAGCTATGCGCTACGCTTCGTTATACTTATGTCTACTCACGATGGAGGTGGTACTACACTACATGTATGTCGTGGCCATAAAGGACGCCCGCGCGTGGGCAGCCGATACGCCCGTGCAACTCTGCATGCTGGGCTTCTGGAACCTCATCGTCGTCTGGCTCAAGGTTAGCTCCTTAATCCCGTGTCGCAAAGTTGCACTGACACGTCATGAACAATAGCTGCTGTTACCGTGGCGGTTCTTCCGTTTATGTGCTCTCGCGGATGGTGTCGAGCTGCCGGAGAATATGGTGCGCTGCATGGCGAACAATTACTTGCCTAAGGCGTTCTGGCGTGCATGGCACCGCAGCTTCAACCTCTGGACGACGCGGCACGTCTTCCATCCTCGCACACCCCACCCAGCGTTGCTCACGCCTCGTAGATGTGTGTACATCCCCGTCGGCGGTTCACAGCGCCGCGTACTCGGCACGACGCTCGTGTTCACCTTCGTCGCGCTATAGCACGATCTATCGTTCAAACTCCTCGCGTGGGGATGGCTCATCAGTCTATTCATCCTGCCGGAGATCATCGCCAATCTGCTCCTTCCTGCGTCCAAGGTGCGTGCTCGTAGCACGCGCGCTGATTCTGTCCGTTGCTCACACGCGTACGCGGCAGTACGGCGAACATTGGTGGTACCGTCACCTATGCGCCGCCGGTGCAGTGGGCAACATCTTGATGATGATGGGCGCGAACATGGTCGGCTTCGTCCTCGGCGTCGATGGGATAAAGTACTTGCTTTCGCAACTCACGGGGACCGTAGCTGGTACGCCTCACATCCTTTCACTCTCGGGCCACTCGGTGCTGACGGCGTCTATACAGGGTGGCAGTTCCTAATTGTTGCGTGTATCGTAATATTCATGGTCGTGCACCTGATGTTCGAGTATCGGTGAGCAACCATCCTGCCAGAGTTAGGAGTCAATGCGCTGACGTGGCCTTGCAGGGAGGAAAAGAAGCGGCAGGGTATATCCCGTCGATTCTAGTCGTGTATGTCTGGAGCTTGCCGCGCGCTATACATCGCGGTTTATCGCGGGCGTTACACCGGTGTAGTGAGCCGACACGCCCCTATTATGACGACCTGGTCTTTCCGTAGACTTCCAGCGACACGGGGTCCGATCGTATCGCGCTACATCCTTCCGCTCTCTATGGACAGAAGAAGCTGAACAGCAATGGGCACGTAATATGGTGCGCGGGCGGGACTCCGGGTTGCGTTTGAGGCGATCGTCTCTCGCAAGACCCGCTTCATGTGCGCCTACGCTCCTTTGCACGCGGTGTATCCTATCAATGGAAGTACTCGAGGCACCAGCGGCTCGGGATGCCTGTTCCACCCCCGACGATGGCGACCGGTCGGTCGGATCGTAGCCGTTGCGCTCGTGCATGCGAATTAACATGCTGCATACCGCGAACCCGTTTACGCAACTACTCCCCTTCCGTCGAATGCCATTCACGTCTGAAGTCTGTACGGTCGTGTCTCGGTGCTCATCCACGAGCTGCTCCCCGCTCTCATGCCGCGCGCGTTAACGCTGGAGGTTATGCTCGACACTCTGTATGATCAGGAACTCTGCGACGTTCTGAATATGCCTGCACCACACCTTGTCGATTACACTCGTTGTTCACAGGTGCCGCTTGCGCCAGAAATCTTCTGGGCGTTACCGGATATCCCGATCCCCGCACTTCGAAATATCAGAACTCTGAGCATTCAACACTGTACACCGGACGGGACCATATTCCCTCCAGTTGCCCTAGAACCGTTGCGTCACCTCACGTCGTTGACGTTCTCTTCGCCGGAGGTAGAATTCCGTACGCCATTCTCCACCGACTTCTTAGAACTCTTGACGCACCTCGACCTCCTCGAATTTTACTGCCCTCACTCAACCGTCAAGGCATTCATTCAGGCTGTACCATTGAGCTGCTTGGCCGCGATACGCACCATGCGAGTGCTATATAGCGGCTCAAGGATCAGATCTGCTCGACCAGTTTCTGGCTCCTTCGCATCTGTCTCACCTCGCCATCCTGCGCGTGGAAACTTTGACTTTCTCGATCAGTATTATACAGGACGAGCAGTCAGGGTTCGTACGCACCGTCATCGAACCGCTGCCGAACTACTACTCTAAACCAGACGGCAACGAGATGGCCAACCCCCTTTTCCGCAATGTCGAAATCGCATCTCAACTGTCCACCGTGACGGTTTCTGTCAGTGTCTGGCCGCACTTGATACCATATCTGCGACACTTTGACAGAGTGGGCACCCTCATCGTCGAGTACGATTGGCTATCTGATTACGCGTCTCCCTGCCCTTCCATTCCCTGGCATATGCTCACCAGGCTGGTCGGGCCTCACAACGCTTATCTTGCAGTTCAGGCGGGATCAAGTCGACGTGAAGGCGCTGGACATCTTAGCTTTCTTCGATCTCATGATAGCACAGCGCTGCAAAAACCTTGATTTGCGGCGCGTATGCGTCATCGATGAAATGGACATGCTCTCCGAGCGCTTCAGGACCGTTGTCTCCTTCGCCGAGCGCTTGTGGCCGAAGGATGGCCAATTTACGCTGGGGAGGGCATTGGAGTGATGTACGCGGCAATGGGCGGGAGTGCTAGTGGGATATGGGAGATCATCATTTAATACCGGGACACGGCGGGTGGGGACGTATGCGCGAACAGGTCTTGTAAGTATAACCATGTCGCAACTTGAAGGAAAGTATGGCCGGGCAGAACTAGTTGTGCGTGACAGGATACCATTCAGCTTCAAGTGATCCGGGGCCCGGGGGTGTCTCAAGTTTCGCTTCTTCACAATTCCCTTAAACTATACATTCTTTGGGGAGTGGTGAGAGCGTGTGAATAAGTCTGTGTTGACGTTGCAATGTCGATCCCAGCGGTTCCAGGCTTCCAGCTGACGCTTTGAGCTCCGAGGTTACTTGCGGTATTGCAACTATATATCAGTTATGCAACTATGTCTGGACAAGTAGCAACGGTCTGTGGAAGGCATTAATGGAGGCAAATTGAACCTGAAACTCGCGCCGGATGCAATCATAGATACGGTCCGCTTCCGTTTCGACCGGAAAAGCAGTGATCGGGAGCGATCGCCCTTGTCTCGCGCCACCATGAGGCCATGCGTAGCCTCTGGTCTCTCCACGCTGGGTCCTCGCCACGTTCACGATCTCCCCGCAGAGGTCATTACCGAGGCGTTTTGGTTTCTGTCGTTCATCCAAGTGCTTCATGCCGCTCAGGTTTGCCAGCGGTGGCGTGACCTTGGCATTGACCATCCGATCTTCTGGCGATACATCACCGTTACTTCCATCACTCGCGGCTCTTTGGAGATGCTGAGAGCGCGCCTCGGTCAAACGGACGATCGCCCGTTCACCCTGCATGTCGATGTTCCAGGAGCAGACCGCTTGATTGAGACGAAGCTCATGGAGCTGATTAATATCTCTCTATACAATGTCCGTGACTTGACCATCCATCTGGATGGTATTTTCTTTTACCAGCTCCTCGCTGTACTCCGGAACCATGCGCCCAAATTGCAGCGGTTTCACATCAAGCTTTATGCACCTGACCGTTGGATGGCTCAACTCCCTATTACACCGCTCATCTTCGACAGCATGCCTGGTCAGCTAGAATACCTGCGTATCGAGGATGTCATTTTCCCCGACTCACCGAATATACCAGCGTTCGCGAACGTCAGAACGCTCGTTCTCTGCATGCCCCCAGACGCTTTCACCGACTTCCCGACATTCCTCTTCGAGTACTGCCCCTTGCTGGAGGTGCTATCTATTACCATAGGAACGATGACGCTACACGCACCCCTCCCGCCAGCAGCCACGGCAGGGCTCGCACGTCTAGATCACCTTGACGTGCACCTCTCGCCGAGTTCGGTTGTCGATTTCGTTGCCAAAGTTCCGCTAGCAACTATTCGTGCAGTCGCACTCGGTGGCTTTGTCGACTTCGATACGGTGTATGACTTCCTGGAGCCCCTGCGGAGCCCGTTCAACTTTACTATTCTACGGAACGGTCACGACGTCTGGACGACCGTCGAGTCTCGGGCTACCCGATATACCAGGAGTTTCGTACAACACACATCTGTCTACAAACATTACAGCGGAGACCCAGCGAGCAATCCGAAGGCTAATGCTCTGTACGACAACGAAGACTTCCCAGCGCAGGTCGAGATGCTGACCGTTTCTCTGTCCCTTTGGGACACAATGATGCCGTATTTGCACAATTACAAGATCGTTACCGTGTTGACGCTCCATTTGGACATCTGTGGCGACGAGGATCATCCGTACAGACTGCCCAGGTCGATATACGCCTTCCCGTGCCTATCTGCTCTGGGATTCTGCACGAGACCAAGCTTAGACGAGGTTGGACTCGTACATGTTCATCCACGAGATCTCGTTGACTTCGCGGGGCGCATCGCAGTCACCGGGCCGCAATGCATCGACCTATACTTGCCAACAGTAGGCATGGCTGTCGTCGACAGATCTGGGCTCCTCGAGCAGGAATTCCACTCTGTCACGTTCATCGAATGGCGTGGGAGAGGATATTGATAACTGCGACGTCGTCCATCTTCACGAATGTAATTACAATTGTTGTACACGGCCCACTATCTCGATTGGTTCGGGTAACCAGAATACCTTGCATGACCTCGCTCCTTCAGTTGTAAGAAGTCGCTGTCCCTCTGTAGGAGAAACGGCGAGCGACCGGCGAGCGAGGACAGCATACAAATTTCAAAATGCTTGCATCGACAAGAGGCGAGGCGTCTGTGTCGTCCCTGCTGTTATGCACCGTCACGCGGTCACAGGCAGCGATGACTAGACGATCGTTGAAGAGCAGGCGCTTGAATATGACATGGAAGGTCGTATCCCATGGCACGTGCTTGCACGTATCAAGCCGTGTCTCCGCTGCCGCAGAGTTCGAACGCGCAAGAGTGATGTACGGATCGAATTGCACCAGCCGTGACGACTGGCAGCTGTTCTGTACCTCGTTCCAGAAGGCAATGAGTGCCGGCGGCGCCTGAGGTAGTGCCTGCTCGATCTTCCAGACGAGATCAACATCCAGAACGATGACGAAGTGCGGAAGACCCGTTTGCGCAGCGTATTATACACGCTCGTCTTAAGCAGATGCTGCCCTAGACGATGGGAGCTGGTCGTGAAGTGTTTGAGTTGCTGGAGCTTTGAAGTCGATGAAACGTCTGAGACCGGTGATTGCACCGCGGACGGATTCCTCGAGCGAGGGCACATCGTACTCCATGTCGACGATTGCATCGACCTCCTGATCTGAAACTAACTCCATTTCAGAGATGCATTGCCGGATCACCCGATCGCAGTAGAGTGTGGTGCGAGGTTTATCGCGATTCATGATACGACCAACGCAGATCCGGCGAAAATGGTTCGTCATTTCTTGGGGTCCACCCCAGCGAAGAGCGACAATCTTGCACTCGGGATATGCTGAGCGCGCGCTAGCGATGAGTTGTTCAATACGGAAGGAAGTCCTTCATGCGCGCTTCCACAAGACTCAAACACGATCACGGCCCAATAAAAGAGCGGACTTAGCCTGAAATACCAAGTAAAGAAGTTTCCCGCAACAGGTGAGGATGGTGAGAAGAACGGTCCAGCTGAGCGACAGCCGTAAAAATGGGGTCTCCTCGTCAGACTTGCTATGTTGACAGTTCGACCAGATGTGATTGATTCCAGTCAGCTCTATTCTATGTAAAGGAGCCGTAAAGCACTGCGCATAGCCTGGCCAGCTGGTCCTGGGTGGCACTGTCGTCGCCTCTGCTAGCGACCGTGCGGCACCCCCGTCGTCACTCGATGTGGATACTACTTCTGGTCCACACGCGCCATAAGGCATCAAGATCAAGTCGCGTAGATGCAGGCAGAACAGCAAGGCCCGGACGTCCAGCGCGCGCGAAACAGCAAGAAGAGCGGCAGGCGGCGCTGTTTGAAACTTCGTTCTGCACTTTACGCACACCCGTGACACGTGCCGACGTCGCGCACAACCTTACATATATCTCGTCACCTTCATGAATCTGGTGGGGCGTCTTTACTGCCGAGAAATGGCACGCTGGACGATGCTGCGAGCTCGGCGAGGCCGACGTCGTGGAATGTCGTGGACCACGACCGGCTGCGACGATGAATGGGCTGCGTGTGCATCTGACTGTAGGAGTTGCTGCGGTTCCCGTTCTAACTATGTGCTCAGCGACCTGCAGGACAGTTGGACGTGGAGATGGACGTTGTGGACGACAAGGGCGAGATACGCTGGACGACGCCAACAAGCCAGCCTCAATTGGATAGCGAGTTTGTCGTATCTTGTCGCAGCTGAGCTCGGTGTCTGCAGCGTCGTGACCGTTCGAGCGCACAGGTTCGGTCAGGACGGGTCGACGACTTACTCAACCTCGCAGTCCACGCATGCAACGACGCGGACGTCCGTGCACGATATCTCGCTCACCGACTTCCGCTCTCGCTCGAGTTCAACTCAGACGCACTGCTGCGGGCGCTGCTCCGGGGAGCTACGTGACAGGAACAATGCAAGCTGGGCGTTTGAACGCTGCCATGCTCGACGCCTTATCAAGTTACCCAGATCAGACAGGCGCTTTCGACCCTGTGCTTTTTGCGAAAGGTTCCCATTAATTGCAGGTACACGCGTATTGACGCTGACGAGCGCACCCAGGGAGACGGCCGCCAGTGTTTGCGCACTGCTCAGAGTGAATGTCCACACCGAGCTCTGGCTCAGGATGGACGGTCACTGCTGTAGCCCGCTCGTACTGGGACCCCGGACTCGATCTTGAACTTGTCTGGAAATCGCGGCGAAGAGAAACCGGGAAGCTTAGAGGTGCGTGAAGATTCGTCTTCGTCATGTTATCTTCCGTCCATCGCCCTCGCTCATCGACTTTACCCTCTATCAGTACCCCTGACGCGTTTTCTTTGCAGATCTACGCCGGCACTATACGAAATACGCTCCCGTCTACCATCTTCTTCACCGGCTTGTGCAAGGAACTCGGCACACGGATCCTTGAGCCGCGGTACGTACTCCCGTTTGCTCGCAGCGGTCTTCTTTCATTCTGTCTACGTCTATCTTCCCATCCCATTCCATACCTTCCCGATCCTGCTTCGAGCGCGGTAGGACGCGTCACGCGGTTCTTCGGTTCCGTTCCTCTTCCGACGTGCACATCTTTTCGCCCGTTCCTTTCATTGCGTTGCTCGTCGACGTTCCCACCTTCTCTATCCTGCGTCTTTCATTCTGCTGACCGAAAATCCCTCGCTCGAGCCGCTCCTTTCACATCTGTCTACCTCACGCGCGTGCTTCCTCGTTACTTTCGCGGCCATTCACATTCACACACCCGTACCCGTACTCAACCACCTTCATCCTAGCCACGGGCGCTGAAGAACGTATTTCCAGACGCGAAATCAAGGGTACACCAGAGGGAAGACGGAGAATGTACTGTGAGTCTGGCTCGAGGGCGCAGTGTTCTGTGTGCGTCCATGCCCTCCGCGCACCTGCGCCCGCATTTCATGCTCTCTACACGCCGCCGTCAAATGCCCCTTTCGTATGCTGCTTGTGACTAATTAATATCCCACCCAGGTCCCCCTCCAGGACGATCGCGTTATCGCGGTCGATACGTGCCTACATTACCGCTCATTATTACTGGGTCGCGCTGTGGCGCGTGCCGTGCGCGACGGAAGGATGAGCTAACCGGATCTCCCAAGCATGCCGCGGGGCGTCATCAAGTCGGGCTGATACAACCATTGCGGTATGTCGTTTCAGTGGTAGCGGTGGAAGGACAGGATCTAACGAATGTACGTCTAGTCATATGACTAGGTGTGGGTCCCGACGAGGGCGGAAAGGTAGCTTTCAGTCTCGTGATTTCAGGCCTCGGTGTCGTGAGTGCGTTATCCCGCATTCTTTCTGCGCGCCTCTTTTGGTTTCCTCCGACTTCAATTCCCGTCCACACTCCCGTCCACCAAACATTCCCGCGCTGCACTGCATCTTTGCGAGGGTGCCTGTGTTACCCGCGTTCGACGAGACTGTCTGACCAGTCTCTTATCCATCTTTCGAGTCGTCCCGCCCGTATCCTATCGACTGGCCCTGCCCATCACAAATGATTCAATAGACATTTTGACGCAGCACAGGCCGCCTGCAAGTTAGCGCATGTCGAAGTTTCGTCTCTCACCTGCTCAGGAATGCGTCGTAGCGCGCGTTCGCCCATCCGGCCACCTGTGGGGCATTGCTGGCTGTGTGTGCTCAGACCGGTACCGTCGGAACCGTTACTGAAGGCGTCAGGGTGGAGATCTGGCTGTGCGACGGTTGCTGTGTCGCGCGTCTCCCGGATTTGCAGTGCGCCAATTAAGGCAGACCACCGAACGACTGGTTCATCGGCTTTCTGCTTTCGCCCCTCATGTCAACATCTCGCGCCCTCACCACGGTCAAGAAGTCGTCTTGGAAGGACCCCGCGCTCACCGGTGCTTCGCTCGCGCTGAAGATAGCGAAGGAAGCTACGAGCGACGTCCCGATCGTAAAGCAAATTATCGGCGTCGCTCTCAACATCGTCGAGCTTGCCGAGGTGCGTAATGGTAACGTCCTAGGCGATCATATTGCTCACACGCGGTCTGTGTTATAGAGAGCAGAGAAGAATCGAGATGCGCTACGCATGCTCGCTGAGAAGGCCGCGACGCTCGCGCAGCTCGTCAAGCAAGTCGTGTCCGACAGAACTGTCGATGGCCAGTTAGTTCCGCTTCTAGAGCGTCTCACACTGTGCGTAGCCCTTGTCTCACTCTGTTCGGAGCTCATCCAAGGGTTGCAGAGTCCTCGGCAAAGTCGAAGAGTTCATGTTGAAAGAAACCGCCAAGGGCAACGGATTGAAGAAGATCTATCGAAGCGTCTTTGTACTTCGGAGTAAAGTGGAGAAACTTTCGAATGAGCTTGAGACCGAGATTCGTGGCTTTACAGTGCGTAAACCTTACTGTCTGAGCCTGAGTGCTGTCCTGACGGAGAACCAGATCGCTACGCTTGTCGACTCGAGGGTGTACATGGCGGAAACAAGGGTGTACATGGAGGACAACTCTCAACATGACGGACAGGTACATACTCTACTCATCTCTGCTGCGGATATGGCTTAACATTGATGTACCACCAGTTTCGTCGTCTACGGGACTACGAAGTCCGCAAGCTGGGCGTCATTTTGGAGCGCAAGACGGAGCACGGAACGGTCGTCTTTGCGCAGGCGAGGGTGGACGGTGTGTCGGAGCTCATGGTCGTCAAGTACCTCAAAGGAGATGTGCAGACCGGTCAGACATCCGATGTGTGGACTGCAAGCGTAGAAGATATCATGACACAAGTCTCGTGAGTCTGTTTTCTCATGCCCTACTTGTGAGGCTCAAGTTTTGAAAGTACCCTGGAGCTTTCACATCCAAACGTTGCTCAATTCTACGGTCGGGGTGTTTGTGATGGGAGAACACGGTTTCTTGTCTTTCGATCTGGTATGTTACCCTGAATGCCGGCTGTTGGCAGTATTAAAGCTCAATGCTGATGCTGTACCTAGGTACATATAAGGCCAATGAATATTTTTGCCAGGCCTGGGGTAACGATGCTGAACGCTTTCGGGAATTTGATCGAATGGTGTGTTGTATGATATCCGCGCTTTTCGGAGGCTGATCTAAATTTCCCTGTATAGTGGACCCTTGCACTGGTACAACTGGCCACTATCTTCCTTGTTTCCATAGCTGATGTTCTCCTGTTAGGCAGCTTCGGATCACCTTGAGGGACTGGGAATAGCATGGTTCCCTCAATCCCTCGGTTCCATCCTTGTGGACGACCATGGGCGGCCATCTATCGGCATTTTTGATGATCTGGTGTCCAGTGAGATATGCTCCCGGGTTCACCAGGCAGAGTGTGTGATATGGCGTATGAGTGAAGTGCGAGTGCCACTACCCTGTGATTCTGTATGTTGACCATTTCCACAGCTTCACTGTCTCACAGCTCTAGCACAAGTACAATGCAAAGAAGCTGCAAGTCCCGAGTCATGTGACAACGGATTGTTGAAGGTGTGCGTGGAGAGCAGTATATCCCACTTGCCGAGCGTCCACCAAATCTGGGCAAGAATATGTGCTGAAGAGCTTTACATCGAGATAGACACACGGCAAGAGCCCTTTGCGGACTTCAGCGGACTGTCACCTGTCACTGTCTCAGAGGCAGATAAACTCTACAATGATCTGCTCTCATTACGATTCCCACCAATCCACCAGCAGCAGAGCTCTGTACCAACAATACCTGAACTCAACAATGAACCCGATGACAGCAGAGTCGAAGGCGAGACCCTGGAGGTCAAGGTCGACTGCCGACTGCTGTACGAGATACAGGACTCGAGCGGCTACGACATCCTCCATGGAATTCAGGGTGAGCATGCCTATGATTGCCCGGATGGGGAAGATCTAACTCTTGCACCCAGTGGCACTTCATCATCGCACTGAGACAGGTTTCACACACCATTCGTACCTCATTGACTTGCCGCCGGAGGTAGCAGTTGAGGTGTTCATGATTCTGTACGAACTTGATGATCCCGAGGAAGCGCTCAACTTGTTTTCAGTCTGTGAATTCTTCGATGGAGTAGCTAGAATACCGCTCGCTTCGCTATAAGTGATGTAGTGCTATTTCTGCTTACCTAGTTGCTGTGGATACTTTCAATGCCGTTACCTGTGATTTGAAACATGTAGAAAGCGAATAGGTTTGCTCTGGAGTTTTATTGGGAAGACTGTTGAGTAGCTAGTATCGAGTCTATCGACAAGTTAGTGAATGTGCACAGGCCACACGTAGGGTCTGTCACTGTGCGAGTGAGAATGGCGACACGGGAGCGATGAAGTGAAAAGCTGTACATACTTAATAGTAAGGTACAAACGGTTGAGCAGCAGAGACTCAACTCTCCTGCACCTATGGACATGGCTACCTACTCTAAAATTCACAGGCGGTGATGCCAAACGGCGCATAAATACCCGACAATTGCCCTCAGTCCCGAGAGGCGAAGCCGAGAGATAGGCCTGAGAGAAGCATAACTCTCGTCCGAGTCCAGTCTACCTGGCGCTGAGCAAGTGCCGTGGAGGTTCGAAAGTGGCGAGGTGGCGGGCAACCATCGTGACCCGAAAGCGTCTGCGCCTCGCTGTATGCGGGTCCAAATTCAACCAGAACCTCAGCAATATCCAAGCAACCTTCGAGCAGTGCGTGTCACGGTGGCAGGGCAAATCTTGTGGGATCGATATACCGATGCCAGTCGATATTGCGGAGAGGGAGTGCGATTAAGTTCCTACAAGTCACGAGGAATCTCAGGTGCACGGTGAGGATGGAGCCGGTCAATCTGGATCTGACCGGATGCCAGGTCCTAATGCGCTGGTGAGACTGGTGAGGACCGATGCGGGGTGTCTGAGAGGCGTCTCCGTACGCAATAGCCGGTCGGATTCGAGCTGTTCAATACGGCAGCAAGTCCTTCATGCGCACTTGCATACAGTCGGAGACAGTGGCTACCAAGAGTACAAAAGTAAACTTGTTGGGAGATCGTTAAATATTCAGGTTGCCTAGAATCCGGTGTGCGGGGAGGTTGTGCACGAGGGTTGGACGAGGGTGGTCGGGTTAACGAGGCGTCAGGGACAAATTTTGCTGGTCAGACCAAGGGTAGAGCACGGTATGGTATGCATAGGAAGAGGGAGCGGACGCGGATGAGTCGTGACAGCTACAACGCCCAAGTTCTCGCAACGTAGACCAAATACGACCTCATTATTGTGGTCCCAGTGCCGCTTCTACTCCACGTTTTCCAGTAATCGATTACAAATGTAGTCACGTAGAAAGAGAGGTGGTAGGGCTGGAACTCGAGCGTCGATGGAAAGGGAGGAAGAAGAGTGGCATGCGGCTGCTTCCGGACTACATTTTCTGCTTTAGCCTTTACGCGCGACCGCGACGATGTGCTCGCATATCTCGTCGCTGTCATTGGTCCGGCGCAGCGTCACGCAGCGGCACCCGAAAAGTACAAGCCGGGTGAGATGGCGCGGGTGCAGGAGCTCATTTGCTTCGAGCTGGAGAACGTCGACGAGGCCGACATCGTAGACGATGACGGCTGCGATGAATGTCGAGTGAGTGCGTTCACCGTTTTAGACTATCAAAGTTGTGTTCTGACTGCGTGGACAGCGAAGACGGCGCAGGCGATGACGACGAGGCCAAGGTGGACGAGGGTATGGACGTTGTCGACGACAACAAGAACTATATGAGCAAATACAAGCTGGGCAAGTGCAACGACGAGTAGGCAATTGGCTTGTGAGTCTGAGCCTCGTTGTATCTTGTCACAACTGAGCTCAGTCCTTGCAGCATTGGGACTATTCGAACGCATAGGCTCAGCCAGGACGACAAGTTTACCTCGAAATGCACTCTGCAACGCCGTGAATTCGTACACCACACTTGCTCACCAACGTCCCCTCTCGCTCGACTTCAACTCACGCGCACTGACCGCCACGTTGACCTTACAGTTTTGAATGCTTCCGTGTTCGACGCTTTACTGGGCCTACTGGCCCTGTCCTCGTTGCCAAAGCTTCCCATTTGCCGCAGACAATCCGCGTGCCGCCGCTGACGAGCGTATCCAGGGAGGACGGACACGGAGACGACCCCAATGTTTGCGCACTGCTCCGAGCGCATGTCGACACTGAGCTCTAACTCGGATTGGACGGTCACTGCTACAGCCTGCCCGCACTGGGACCGCGGACTACACCATGAACTTGTATGGAACTCGCGGCCAAGAGAAGGGCTCACAGGGAATCTTCCAGGTGCGTGAACGTTCAGATTTGTTCTGCTATCCTTCGTCCCTGGCCCTCAGCCATGGACATTCCCATTTATAAGTACCCGTCATATATCCTTTGCCTCCCCGCGCTTGCGCCAGGCTTTGTACTCTAACATCGTTCAACGCTGCACCGTCCACCGTCCACCTTCCACGCTTTGTGCCGCGTCCCGACCTCACCGCCTTAATCCTTCCCCGGGCCCAGCATTGCGTCCTTCCGCTCGGCGCGTCCTGTGCCCTTCGTCCCCCGTGCAATCGCTCATCCCGCATCGCGTTCCCTCGTCATCCTCATCGCCCCATCCCTCCTCTTCTCGAATAGTCTTCCTAAATCCCTAACAGTCATCCTAAATCCCTGACATTCATCCTAAAGCCCTGACTTGATGCTTTACTTGCCCATCTGATCGAATATCCTATCGATATGGCCGCTTATCTCTTCGTCCTGTATCTCACTCCGTAACGCAGGAGGGCGCTCTTGTCCATGCTCGCTTGCCTCGTCACGTTGCGCAGTCCTCCGTCCCTACCCACATGTCCCGTCCTTCTTCGTTCTGCGTACACTCGTCCAGGGTTTTACGTATCAAACCAGTTCCACTCTTTTTTTATTTTATTAGGTGCCGTACCCGAGGGACCATTCATGTGATACACGTGTCAACCAAGGGGTCAAGCCGCTCTGTGCGGTCTCGGAGCGTTGTCGCCATGTGATAACTCACGGCACCAGGAAGAGAATGCAGCCTTATGCACGAACGGCGGACAATGCCGAACAGTGTGGGGCTCTGACGTCACTAGACGCCCATACCCACTAAACTCTCCCTGAACGGTCTTCGCACAATGCAGAAATTGTGCGACCGGCGAGTCTCGAACCAACAACCTTGCGGTTGTGCGAGGGACGGCCTGCCGCTTGGCCACTCTGCCGGCCAAACCAGTTCCACTCTTTCTGTCTACTGTTTGTCCCCTTGCTCATCCCTCGTTATCCTCGCTTGCTCGTCTCGCACTATTCTTCACTCGCCACCAACCTGTGGTCCCTTCCGCGTTATCGTGCCGTCGCGTCCAGTTCTCTATACTCCACATCATTATCGTGCTGTCCGTCGCTGACGCGTTTCCTTTTCAGATCCATGGCGGAACTGTACGAGACGCACTCTCGCCAACCATCCATTTCACCGACTCGTACAGGGACATCGGCCGCCGTACGGGGTCCCGTCTGCTCGCAGCGTTGTCTCTCTTTCAGTATCCCCATGCGTCAATGTGCCTATCCTGCTCCTTCTCGTTTCTGCTTCAAACGCGACAGTACACGACACACGCGTCCCGGTCCCAGCCGTGTCCGCTCTCCTCCGAGTGTGCACGTCTTTCGTGCTTTCTCTCCATTGCGTATACCTTGGCCGTCGTTTTCCCTGCCTCTCTACTCCTCGTCGACGTCCCCTCTTTTCCTATCCAGTTTATTGCGTCTTGTTGAGCGATCATTAGTGCCCGAGCTGTGCCTTCCACGCCTCACGCGTGCCGCCTCTCCTCCCGCTTCCTCCTTCACTCCACCGTGATTACCCCAGCGCCCGTCTGATCTTCATTAATCCTCGCACAGATTGGGCTTGTGCCCAGGCGAACATGCGTGGTGATTGTGCGTCGTCATCGCACTGCTCGTGTCCTGTATTATTTGTCCGCTCATCATCGTCTACGCTGTTGCGCATCCATCATCATCGCCCTCGGACCCGTTTCGTGACTTGGTGCCATCGCAATGTCGCAATGTGTACGCGGGTGTTCAGCTCGCCGTTCCAGCGTCCCGGCGTGGCACGTCTTGCGCGACGCGACTGCGGTCGTGCCCCGACTGGGTGGGGCGTTTGTCTGCGTCTGTCTACACGGTCACCCTTGTTACGTCTTCTCTTTTCTGCATCTGCTTGTTATCGACTGGTTGTCTGCTTTCCGCTCAACCAATTGGACGTTCCCGACAAACCGATGCGTTCGCATCTCCCTACACCTTTCATATTCATCCGCTCTGATGCCCTTCATCCTTCCACATGTGATTTTACTGACAGCTTATACACACATGCATTCAATCTCCTTTCTTCGTTTTTCACATGCGCGGCGCGACCCTGGCTCCCACCTATCCGCACAGCCTTTGAAGAACATCGTGATGAAGAATCCGCTTCGTCCCTTCAAGCATTCCGCGGATCCTGAACGTCGGGTATGCGGGCATCCGCAGTGCTTCTTCACACTGCAGCGCCTGCTCCGCGTCGTGTCTTTGTTACAATAAACAATGCCGCGCCAGTTCTCGGGTTCTGCAATGCGGACCGCTCCGTCGGCGTCGAGCAGGCCTGGACTCTGGCGCGAAAAATTTGGAAACTTTCTCACTACGACCCAGGGAATGGTCATCGATCCCCAAGCTATCGTCCTCTTCCCGCGGATTCCTAATCGTCTTAGCCGGAAATACAGCGCATCGCCGGTGGCTTGTTCTACTCACGCGAGACAGCGTTACAGGCATGTAGAGAAAACAAGCGGGGTTTGGGACGTGCTGCGCACCTGTGAAGCGGCATATCTGCGAGCAGTGCGCACTCTCATGCTCCTCTCACATATGTTTCGCATCACAGAGGTGCGCCGGATGTTTAGGAGTGCGAATCTCGCGGAGGCTGGTATCTGGACTGCGTCAAGACTCAACGCGGGTCGTGCTTATCGTATCGCTTTCTGAGCCTCAAACTCGGTTGCTTTGCACACCACCTACACACCACTGTTGTTAAGTCAGATCAGGACAAAAATCGATATAGCACACCGGGGAAACACGGGTGCCTCCTGGCGGGCTTCGGGTGGGCCCTGTTGTACGGCGTCTTTCACTGTTTGTGCTTCGACCGGAATCGTTCACAGTCGCGGACAGATGTCAGTGCGGGTGCGCTGACGTCGACCTTGCGATGGATCCTTTCGTTCCCGTCTCGCCTGCCTCTTGAACCGACCCGTGATCGAGTTCTCCACGTTCTTGATCTTTGCTACGCCCCCTCGCTCCCCCCATATCAATGTCCCGCTCATTCGCTATGACCAAGAAGTCATCTTGGAAGGACCCAGTGCTCACGGGCGCTTCGCTCGCCTTGCAGATAGCGAAGGAAGCCACGAGCGATGTCCCTATCGTCAAGCAAGTCGTCGGTGTTGCGCTCAACATTGTTGAGCTTGCGGAGGTTCGTGCTATTAATACCCTAGGCCACTGGATAGCTCAACCTGGTACACTCTGTCACGGTAGAGAGCAGAGAAGAACCGAGACGCAATGCGTATGCTCGCGGAGAAGGCCGCAACCCTCGCGCAGCTCGTTGATAAGGTTGTATCCAGCCGAATCGTCGACGGTCGGCTGAGCGACCTCTTGGGACATCTGAGCGTGTGCGTCGAATTGCATCCCTACAATCCCACCTGGCGCTAATTATCAGCCTATAGAGTTCTCGCCCAAGTGCAAGAGTTCATGCTAAAGGAGACCGCCGAGCGCAACGTCCTGAGGAACATATACAGAAGCATTTTCACCGTTCAGAAGAGGACGGAGGAGTTATCAAACGCGCTCGAGATTGAGATTCACGGCTTTACAGTGCGTCAAGTTCGACTCCGTCCGTGTACGGTATTGAGGACGAAGTAGGTCGCTGCGCTTGTCGATACGAGGTTACACCTTAGCGAACATGCTCGACACGACGGACAGGTAGGCGCTTAGTCTCAAGGCGTACTGAGACGAGCTGATACATCAGACGAAGTTCCGACTTCTACGAGACTACGAGGTCCAGAAACTGGATGTGATCTTGGAGCGGGAGACGGAGTACGGCACAATCACCTTTGCACGGGCGCTAGTAGATGGGATCTCCAAGCCCATGGTCGTGCGGTACATCAGCGAAGATGGACCGGTTGCTTCTACTTCAAAGCAGACCATCTTGACGACGGTCTCGTGAGTGTTCCGTCGTTGTCGATTGCCTCGCACTGACGGCTGTAAGATCCATGGAGACGTCTCATCCAAATATTGCGCAGTTCTATGGACGAGGAGTGCGTAATGGTGAAACGAAGTTCACTGTCCTTCGGAGCGGTATGCTTCGAGAGAGGTATTAATACCTCGGGCACGTACTGACTTCTGTCCAGGTGTACATGTTGCAGCGCATTATCTCAAAGATGCATGCAATGATGTTCGCCGTCTGCATGAAGTGTTTCAAATTGTGCGTCAGGTCACGTTGATGCGTCAGTGATAGGATAGATACTAATGCGACCTTTGAAGGAGTCATTCGTTCTGGTACAGCTCCTCAAATCCCCTATCCACGCTCAAACTTGATGACTCGCTCGTAGGTGGCTTCAGCATATCTCCAGAGCGTGGGGATTGCATGGCTTCCCACGTCGATCAATTCCATCCTTGTGGATGACCACGGCAAGCCGTCCATTGGGGCTCTAGACGATCTCGTATCCAGCGAGAAATGTTCCCACTCCGGGCATGCAGTCAGGGTGATTTCCACTATCAGTGAAGTGCGAGCGTCGATCATTGGTCTACGTCACGCTCACCGCTTATATAGCTTCGCCGTTCGTTCTCTTACCGTACCTTGGCGTACCGTAGAGAGACCACTCATCCTCGGTCAATCGACGAGGGGAAGCTCAAGATGTGGATGGAGAGCGTCATATCCCACTCGCCGCTTCTCCGTCAAGTCTGGACGAGGGTGTGCGCAGAAGAACTCCGCATCGAAGTCGAGGAGCGAGAGGAGCTCCTCACGGATATTTGTCGTATGTCTCCTGACATTGTCCCCGATGCAACGAGTCACTGGAATGATCTGTACGCACGCCAATATCCCCTCGCCCGGAGCTCGAGTGGGCAGAGCGCCAGGCAGACAAGACTGCAGAACCAGGAAGATCAGGTGGGGTTGACTAGCGACGGAGAGGAAGAGTCGCTGGAGGTGAATATTACGTGCCATCTTGTGTGCGACACGGTGTCTTCGTCGGGGCACCGAACATCTCGTGGACTTAAAGGTCAGCTCCTCACTATCAGAAGGTGGATGATCTGACTGTTGGGCGCAGTTTGGCTCAACTGCCTCAGTGACACGGCCTTTATCCGGCGATCCTACCTCATGGACTTCCCTGAGGAGGTCGCAGCAGACGTACACGGAATTTGCAGCACGGACCACGATCCCGTGACAGCTTCTGCGTCATCATTTTCGTGCCTATTGTACAGAGGGATGACGATGGTTCCATCACTGACTCTGTAATACTCAATACCTTCCCAAGTCCGAGGTCGCTCGCTCAGGACCTTGGTTCGTCATGTGAACGTCATCCTTCCACACCCCGTACGTATTCGAGTACACAACCAGCACCCGCGCACACGACTAGCGCAACACAACCGTTTACGCCAGCTCATCGGACGCAAAAGGTCGACCAACACTTGCGACAGTGACGAGTCGCGCACGCCCCAGAACGACGTCGGCGACGCCAACGCGCCGACCGACGCCTACCGCCCACCCCCACGCCGCGCCCCGCGGATTGAGGTTTACTTTTCCTTACCCAATAAGCCCCGCTTGCCGTCGCGCAGCGGGCCAGGCTCGGCTGCTCGCTGCTTGGTGTTACGGCCTGCGAGCTTCACTCGCCGCCCCACCCGCTCTTGCGCCCGCCTGCCCCTCCCACTTCGTCTCGCCCGGCGGCGTACACTGCGCAGCGGTCGCACGCGCAAACTTGCTCGCGACTCGCGTGTCACCCTCGCGCCTTTTTCATGAGCCTCCCCCGCTGTCCTTCTCGTCGTTATTCGGTACTTTCGTTCCAGAATATATTCCCGTCGACCGTTGCTCCTTCCCCCGTCGCTCATATCTATGGCTGGCGCGCTCTACGCCAAAATCCACCGGAGCTCGGGCCCGAGCACCCGAACTGTACAGTCCATCATGCATCATGATCTGATTCCATCGCTATCCGCGTTTGCCGCGGTGCAAAAAGTGTTCCTGTAGTGCTAGGTTGACACTCATGACGAGCTGTCCGCACAAGGGTCGTGCGGATTCCCTAGCACTGGCCTGTCGTGGTTGTTTGAATTGATAACTAGTTCCTTTGGGTTCTTGGATATACCCTGATGAGACTCCCGTCTCGAACCACAAGCTCTCCACCCTCATCTTGCAATAGTTGTCCCACATGGAGAAGTTGCAGTGCCTAATCTGCTTCGTTTGTATGCTGGTTCATTGCGGTTGAAATTCAACGCTTTCTGTTACCCGAAGCAACACGCTGCACACCCGGACCTAGATGTACATCGGTCTGTCTCCTTTGCCAGCAGGACCTGCGGTATGGTTATTGGGAAACTAAGTGCACTGACCCAGGAGAGCTCGTCAGTTCTGAGATATGGTTCATGTCTCGTCTAAACTAGATGTGTGGCACCGGACGGTACCGTGCGGTTGAGTACCTCTGAGCAGACCGCGGCACTGGGCAAACCTGGTGATTCCCGCGGGCTGGTATCACGTATAAAACTAGCGGACAAAATGGTGTTGCACTGGGTGGGTGGGATGGTCCGGCGATCCGGTATGATGCGCCCAGCCGTTGATGCCGAAGCGGGTAGTTCTGAATAGGACCACAACGCCCGTCTACTACTACTACTACTACTCCGGCCATGATATCTTCCAACGGCCGTTATTGTGGCGTACGCTGGATCCGGAGATAGTCGACGCATTATCAAAGTGGCTATTGGTTGGCGCGAAACGGACTAACACGCTTGTGTGTTTGCGGAGATATTGAAGCGAGTGGCAATGTTCAGGGTCCCATATGAGTATCGAGGACTGTGTAAAGTCGCCGGAATCGTGATCGACGACTACCTCTAGCCCGGGGGCAGTAGAGACTCCCCGGAATGGTTATACCCACACACGAGAGATCAATAACTCACGAAGCATAAGTGCCATATATCCAGTTATCCTGGCAGAAGCAGAATAAGAGCCCCAGTCAGCTGCTCCATGTTGGCTTCAAGTCCGGACATATCTTGCGCTGTTTGAACCCCACAGCATGCGCTGAGAAAGCGCAGCCTTGAGGTTGCATATGTCATCGATATCATGGGATCTGGCCCAGTGTAGTCCCGGAGCACCCAGACAAATACAAGACGAACGTGCACAACGAATGGTGAGCAGGGCCGGGTTCGAAGCTACAGCATAGCGGGCACATTCATAGAGTCTAGAGCCCATAGGATCAGGAAACAGATGTAAGGCAGGTGTAGCCGGACCCTGAAGGATTCTGGTCGACGAGAACAGGAAGAAAAGCGGAGTCGGCTCGACGCGTTTCCTGTCTCCGCTCACTTCGCATGCGACCCTCAGTTGCGCTACTCGCACACATATGGACAAAGTCATGCTCGACGCGTCGCGTAAGACCTGCATATTTTTTGAGGCGCCTTAAGTCGTCTGTGTCGTCGCCGTCGTCGTCACAGTCTTCACCGTCGTCCTCCCCGTCGTCGTCGACATCCTCAACGCCGCAGCGCCGCGATCGGCAGAGGACTCGGTCGTCACAGGCAAGTATCATCATTACGCCCGTAAATGACACAAAAATCGATGGTCAGGGCTCGAAACAACCTCCAGCGTCGCGCTCGACAGATCCTAGACCGCCCAAAGATTCTACTAATCGAAAACGACAACAACCTATTAAGCCGCCACGCGATCCAGTAATGCCCGAGGATCTCGTTTTCTACGCGAGCGCCTTGCGCAAACGAGGGTATCCTCTGGACCAGGTTTTACAGCTCGTCAAGGCCGTCCAGCCGCGCGTGCAGAAGTCGCCGCCGCACAGTCGTCTGTGGGCTTCTATTCTGGCCGATGACCTTTACGATCCAGCGCTCGTCGATCACGTGTCGCGCGAGCTCAATATTGTCGCAGGCTGGTCGGCGTGGAACAGAGCGACAAACAACGCGCTCTGGCGCGCCGGCGCGCTGAAAGCTGCTGCCGTCGCCAACTATGCGTGGACGGTCCACCAAATCGTCATCGACTCCCACTTTGCGATAAACGTCGTCCTATCGCTTGTCACTACGAAATTTGGCTTCGACCGCATGTGCCATTGGGACTACATCGAGGCGGCGCTGCTGTTATTCTGGAACCAGGCTACGAATCCCGCGGCGCGTACCGTCAGCCCGAAATGGTTCATCTCGTACTGGGTGCTCGTCCCGGTCATAGCGTCCCACCTGACGGTACCGAACCGCTGGGAGACGATGGACCGCTTACTGCCCGTCTTCGAGGCGCGTGGCGCCATCGAGACGCTGCACCCGAATCCCGAGGTGTCCTCGCTCATATTGAGCATTTATGGCTGTCGCTCACACATGGACGCGCTGCGGCTCGTGCTCGAGTCGACCGCGTCGTATCCCGCCGAGGACGCAAAGAAGCTCTTCGGGCGCATCGTACGCATACGGCACGACGACGCGCCGGTCATGTCCAGCGACAACTTCGTCTTCTTCCTGCGCGGCTTCGAACAGCGCTTTGGGATCAAAGACCCGGCGCTGTTCACGATGTACTTCAAAGGCGTACACGAGTGCGTCACCATTCTGCGCATGCCGTGGGAGCGCGGGCACTTGCACAACCATTACAAGGCGCCGAAGGACCATTTGATTGAGGTCGCGGGCTGGATCGAGCGCGTCGCAGCTCTGCACGCGTCAGAGTACGCCGATACCGTGAACGTCCAGATGCAGACGGCGCTCCTGAACGCGTACGGCGCCGTCGACTCGCCTGCGTGGGAACATCCTTGGGCATGGCTCGTCGCCAACACGCGGCCCATCGAAGCCCAGAGCGCCGCCGCCGCGCTCTCCGCGTCCAAGACACTCGACTCTGCGCGCGCGGTATGGGCGCAGTTCCTCGAGTCCGGCGGGAAGCCGGATATCGAGCTATACGGCCGCTGGATCATTTGTTTGTGCCGCCTGCAACAGTACGAGGAGGCGCTCGACGTCGTGCTCAAGCATATCGGCGACGAGCCAGAACATCGGAGCGCTATCCTTCCTGTGTTCATCTTCGCGCGCGAGGCGGACGTGCCGCGGTTGAGCAAGCTGCTGCCGCGCGTATGGGCCGACCCGCGCACGCACACTAGCGTTACCTTCCTCCGCGAGAAGTACAAGAAGGCGAGCGAGCAAGCCTTAGAAGCTGCTAGCGCTGCTGCCGAATCTGCGGAATCCAGCGCTCCCACTTCGACTGAAACTACGACGGTGCCAACCACCCCCTCCCCTCCGGATAACACGGGGTAGTCGTCCTATTCGTGTATGCACCACCATGGGTTACCGGGCCTGTATCTCGCCGTCTACTCCTCTATCCCGAGAAATGTACTGGTACCATCTTGCATATTCCGCCATGGAATCTCATCATGTACCTCAGCTCATACTCGTGCCATTCTCTGCTCACCGACGCTGGAGCGTAGACCACTTGAATCGGCCCCAAATGGCAGGTTGTAACGTAACGGAGAGGCGAACAATGCAATGCGGATGCAACCGGTCCCTCGATGTTGTCACTTGGTCGTCACCATTGTGCAGACGCTAGCGGGTACGCGCGACGCATAGCACTGCAGCGCTCTCATGACGACTTGGGTGATTTTACGCAATCGGCAACCGCAGCTGGGCCACGCCGTTCTTCAGCCCAACCCAACAACCACGCACTCAGTAACACCCTTATAAACGCGCTCATCGATGCTCAACCTCTTGATATATCGTCACGCCGCGCTTGACGTCGACCTTGTCCCTCTGTGTCGACAAGGTTGCTTGTACCCAGATCCCCAGAGGCGGGAACTGGGTGGCGCAGGAGGAAACTGTCTCGACCCGTCTATCAGACGTAGACGACAAAGCGCGATGCCCAGCAGTCTATTCTCCCTCTGCCGGTACGTAATACTTTGGCCTTTCGCTCGTATTCAATTCGCTCACCTGCGCTGCTAGGGGATTGTGCAGTCTTTTCTTTGGGGCTTCGAACTCGAAGCCGCTGCGCAGTTTGTCTGGATCGCCATCGTACTTCCCCACAACTCTTCCGCCAGAAACTTGGGCAGCCGTGGCAGCCCACCTATTCGAGGCGGAAGATATTGTCTCTCTCGCTTGCACGTCGTCCTCCCTTTGTGTCATCGCGGAACGCAAGCTATACAGGCGCGTTTGGCTCTGGGATCCTCTGTCGCTCTCTCGTTTCGTCCATGCTCTCCGCCATCGGCCCGAACGTGCTCTCTACGTCCACACCTTCCGCTTTGCCGTGGATCCTGCTGCTGGTACTCCAATCGACGTCCAAGATACCGCCGAAGCAAACTTGGCGTACGTGCTGAGGACGTGCAGCAGACTGCGGGGACTGGAATTGCCCGAGTGGACTTTGCGTGTGCCTGTCGATGTTGTGACCGAGGTCGGACTGTCGCTCAAATCTCTAGAGATTCTCTCTGAAGAATCGACAGACTCGTGGCTCGCTCCTTTGCTGCGTTCACAACCTCGTCTCCTTCGTCTACGCGTATGGGGCGCACTTGCGCTACCGGCGACCGATGATGCACAGCAACTGTGCGCATCGCTGTCCACCATCGCGATGAATGCGCAGAGCCTTCCTCTCATGGTTACTGGTAGGCCCGTCGAGCGCGTTGAGGTTCTGGGCGTCTGTAACGTCCAAGAGGTCATCGCCGCTATATTGCGGAGCACGAAGACCGTCAAGTCGTTGACGCTTCGTCCTGACACTCCACCGGAAGACTTTCTCCCTGTCTTACGGGATAATCTGCCCGACCTGGAAGAACTCATCGTCACCGGGGTTCGCAGTACTTATTTCGACCAGGTGCGTCGCGGACTGTCCCCATCAAGCTGTTCGTTAATTCGTTCCGTCGTAGCTGGCGAGCGAAGCGGTAAAGTTCCCGAGGTGGCCGCGGCTGCGAGCGCTAGGTCTATGCTGGGACTATGGGACTGCCGAGGCAACACCGACCTCTGGCGTTATTAGTCGTGTCGTCGATGTTCTGGGTATAGAACTTCCGTTGCTCGTAGAGATCAACCTGCGGGGGCTGCCCTATTACACATGGGAGGGTAGGCCCACTTACTATCATCAAGCGCAGATCTTGTAGCTCACTCGTTCCCGCAGTGCCCGGGCTACCTTCGGAAACTCAAGGCTCTATCATCATCTGAATCGTTGCTCTGTGTTGTCCTGCTGTTATTATCGCTGTCTTGCTACGAATTGCTTTGTGGAACTTATATATCATGTAGTGTGATCAATTCCACCTCTCAGTCTTCATGACCGTCTCCTACGTGGTCGCCCAGAATCTCAGGCGAATCTTGCCTTACGTCACTGGGTACTTGCAAATAGGGGCTCGCATACATCCGTATCCAGGAATTCGGCTCATGCGGTTGCATCCGGCGTCAAGTGTTCTGGAGTACTTTCTGTTCCTCCACGAATCACAGCATACTACGTGTACGAAGTATTAATTATGCTCTAGATGGACACGCTCGCCGCGCTACAGACGATATACTGTAACACACGAAGAACACTGCACCCGTGAGCCACGTTGCTTAGAAGTCTTCTACTTGATTGGATACCGCGGTGCCGATGCCTCCCGCAGTCCGCCCTCTCAGCTGGCGCTCACATGCAAGAAGCACGAAGAAGGGGTGCTCGGCGCTGGCACGTTCATCGTGCCCCATGTGGACCAGAGCCCGCGACGCATGTGACTCTTTGGAACTCGATTATAAGACGCTGAGGCGAGACGAAGACCATCACTGCAAGCTCCAGTTGCGATTTTCATCCCACATAATGCGCGTTGCAGCCTTACTCCTCGCCGCCGCGTCTACTCAGGCAATAAACGTTCTGCTGAGCAACGACGACGGTATTGCAACCAGCTACCGTTCAGACCGTGGAAATTGCTGACGACTTTCTTCAGGGTGGGCCGAGGCAAATGTTCGGGAGCAGTTCACCTCCCTCGTCAATGCGGGCTTTAGCGTACGAAGTCTCCGAGCACAGCTTTTCGATGCGTCCCTGAGCTCTTCGAGATTAGGTAGTTCTTTCGGCACCCGCGGAGAACAAGTCTGGCACAGGGTCGACGGACCAAACTCCCTCTCCGCGGACGACGCCTTGCGAGTTCAACAGTTGCCCTGCTGGCACCGCTTCAGAAGGGTTCAATGCCAGCGATAGTGCGTCCCAGTGCCATTGGCTGTTCTTATGCGGCTGTTAAGCATACACCTCAGCACGTCTCAACTGGGTCAACTCGTTCCCGTAAGCCAGTCCTCACATTCGACGTGGTCGGAGGCACTTAATTCCCGCTACACAGTGTCACGTCGGTCAAGTTCGGTATTCAAACGCTCAGCCCTCACTTCTTCGGCGGCCCGCCCGACATCATTGTAGCTGGGCCAAACGTCGGGAGTGAGCACGCCGGACCTATTCAAGCTGCTTAGCAAACAGTCTAACACGGTCTCGTTCCCACTGACGCGCAGGCAATCTCGGTTCCACTGTCCTGATCTCCGGAACTGTGTGCGTATTCCCAGGTTTTCACAACTGACATGGGTCTGATAGTTCGTGTCAAGTGGCGCGGCGACAGAAGGCGCCAAGGAAGGCGTGCCATCGCTCGCCTTCTCGGGCTCGACCGGTTCTCAGGTCTCGTACACAACGCTCCCGACGAGCTATTCGGGGGTATATGCTGCGCTGTCAACGACGGTTACAAGCACCATCGTAGACTCGGGGAAGCCGTTCTTGCCTGCGGGAATTGCGCTGAACGTCAACTTCCCCTCCGTCTCGGGTTCCTGCACGACTGCGGGCGCGTTCCACTTCGTCCTTTCTAGAATCAACAGCGCCGCATCTGGCGCTGCGGCCGATGTCCGTACCTGCGGCTCAACTCGTCTCCCGACTGAGAGCAGCGTCGTGGGGACCAGCGGCTGTTTCGTCAGCATCAGCGTCATGAACGCGACCAACAAGGGCGACGTTGCCGCCGCAACCCAGCAGGTGGTCCTGACTAAGCTGTCCAGCATCCTGTCGTGCCTCCCATAAATAGTTCTCCGATGTCGCTTTCAAATTGAAAATCAATATGTACTTCTGTACTATAGTCGGCGAGAATGGAACTGTCTTCCAACCGCTCAGGTCAGCGCCGCGAGGCAGCACCATCCCGCCATGACTACCATGGATTTACGAACTGGAAACTGCGGCTGTGGAGTTTGCCGGGCCGCCGCGGAGTCGTGTGCCACATGCTGATGAACAACGCAGCCAATATATTCTTCCTTCTATCTCTAGGATTTTCGTGGGCAGTCCCCGTAAAGTCAGAGTCGTATCCACGCATTGCTGTGAGATACAGGGTTTAGCTGTGCGTGTGGGAAGTGCGGGGCCCAATATGAGCGAAACGCCCTTGCGGGAAGATGGAGCGTCGCGCCCGACGGAGCCTTGGAATCCCGCGTACGTACATATTAAGGGTCTTGGCCTCGCGCACCTGCTTGGCATGGAGACGCTTTGCACCACAACACGAGGCTCTGAGGTCAGTGCGGGGTGGTAAAATGTCGAAGTTAGGCGATGCCGCGGAGCGACGTCATCGCGAGGCCAGACCCGACGACAACGCACTATACCGTTGCGAGCTCCACGGGGACAGCAGCCTGTGTCATTCCCCTTTGCAGACCAGTTTCTCAATTTCGTCGATATTTCGAACACGTGTTTTGTGGAGCCAAGGGTTCAAGCATCCATGTCAATTCGTCGACTCGGGCGACAGTGGGGGGTAATGTACAATATTGGACAAGTCGTTATCAGACGCGCTCTGCGCGTGGCTAGGGGGACAAGATGCAAGTGACAAGATAAACACGTTGGACGCGGATGCGTTGGAGTCCCAGAGACAGAGAGAGAGATAGTTGTTGTTGGCAAGTCCTTTGGGGCATTTCGGTCACCACTTTGGGCGATGCGAAGCTCTCTAGAGTGGCGTAGGATGATTCGTTCAGCGTGGAATGCTTCAATGGCGTGCCATGCGCTGGATTCCATGCACGTAGGCCAAGTGCTCCACAAACTGCTGTTTCTCACGGAACGCGAGATTGTTGCAGCGTTTGCAGAAGAACTCTGTGGTGAATCGCATCAGAACAGATATCAGGTCGGAACTGACGGATAGTTCGTACCTGGGTAGTCGTTATCGTCAATAGGGGAGCGGGGACGGGGCGTCTAAGTTGCTCGTTCAGTGCCGGCCTCGCGGAATTCGCAGTAGCGACGTACCCGGTAGCGATCTGGACTCTGGGGAGGAGCCAAGACCGAGCGCAACTGGGACGGCGGCGCCGTCGACGGACGGTGGATAGGTGTGGAACCCATATGTTGGTGTTGGAAGGGAGTCTGCAGCGTAGTCGCCGGGTGGTAGTAGCCAGACTGCGACGACTGTCTCGAATGCGAGGGCGCCGGCTGGGGCTGCCACTGCTCATGCTGGGCATTGGCGTTGAAGGAGGCTACGAGCAGCGCGTGTCGCTCTACGCCACGCGAGTTGTGTCAATACAAGCGGCAAGACGCAAGATTTCTGCGCACCTAGTTCGCGCATCCTACTTTGAGGATCGGCGGTCGTGCGCTGAGGACGGCGGAGCATATGGCAATCAGCACGAGAGCGTAATGGCACGCTCGGCGGAGAAACCCGCTCACCGGCGCTTCTGTGACACGAAGCGCGTAAGCGAACCGGGGATCTACATTGCACAGGTGGGCAGGAACGCGCGTACCTGTCCGTGGCACGAGAAAGTTCCTGTCCGTGCGCGGCAGCGGGGGTGCTTGCGGGTAACCTGAAAACACGTCTTAGAAGCGTGTAGAGGCGGGTGGCACGGCGTCGAGAGAGCACCTGGCGTTTGGGACCTGCGGGGGTCTTCGGGACGGTACGTGGACGTCGAGGAATGCGACGAGCGGCTCATGCCAGCTGACAGGAACAGTGAGTTCGACGCGGAGTGCCGGGTGATCGGGACCAGGCGACTTACAGAGTCGGCTGGGCTGGGCGACACCCTCGCGTTGGGCGCGCGGATAGAGCGTGGAGGTCTGGCTGGCCATTGCCTGTGTCGACGAGCAAGGATTGAGGACGAGAGGGGGAGGCAGGGTTTGCTACAGCAGCCGGTGCAGATCTCGATGGGTCTTTAAACAGGCAGAAGCAAAGGACCCAGAGGCGCCGCGGGAGCAATAACAATGCGTGTCAGTAGAGGGGCGCAACACACTGCGAGCACGACGCACAATTCACGTCACGTGATATAGGTCTCCACAGCCGTGCGGGGACCGCGTGTCCGTGGCGCCGACGTCTTTGTCCTGAGAGATGCGCAAGGGCGAGGCGGGGCCGCGGGAGACTTTATGGAGCTGACGACGCAACGCACCAGATCAAGATGCGGAGTTGCGCAAGCAGTCCCTGTGCGCCCTGGAGAAGCCGTCCCGTCAAACGCAAGCGAGCCCGGCAAGAAGTGATGCACCGAGGGGAATGAGCGGGCGCGCGTTGTGATCCGGGCCCAACGAGTCGGCGGAACGCTCTGAACAGTGTTCCTCAGATTGACCAACAAGGAAATGCACCTCTTGCAGTTTGACGCGCCGGCTCCAGTCGCGCTCGTGCAGAACACGAGGCAGCCTTCGTCCTTCTCGGCCAAACGACGTCACTCTTCAGACAGACAGACGCAGTCTGGGGACGATAAGTCGAGCGCCAGAATCTCCATATGGCGGGGTCTTCGGACGCCATGAGATATCTGATGCGCAACACATCGCGAACGGCGCAGACGCCATCAGACGACGCTGACGATCGTGCGCAGAAGCAACCCGGTACGAGCGGAGAGTGATGGTCTGTCCGCGGCAGGCCCAATTGAGCCACCGCAGACGTGCACGTATCTCCCGCACCGTTATGTGACGTGGAAGTCCAGGAGAGAACAAGACGCCTGAGAGCGGTTGACGATGTCGGCGCGGAGTGCCGCGATCCGGGCCTGAGTGCAGCAAGAGGAAGGAAAAAGAAGCGACCGTCCCGCATTCTTGTGAAATTGCAGAGGAGACGCGACGAGGAAGGTGTCAGGCACCCGCACACGCTCTCGAGAAGTAGAAGCCAGGAACCCCTTTACCGTTCAAGACAGGCAGCAGATCGGTACAGACGCTCCACGCAGCAGCCCAGAACTGCAAATGCCCATATGCGGGCGCTATCAGCTGAGCCACTGCGGTCAGGGAATAGATTTGGCGCTGAGGTGTCCCGTTCGAATCGTGTCGCAATCGCCAGCATGAAACAGGAAGTTTTCCCAAGCACGGTTCGCCGTCTGAGAACGGCAGTTGCGATCTGTCCAGTGCGAGCGAGTAGAAAGCGAGCTAGGCTGCAGAGGACCACTCGGAGTAACACGACTTGCCGCATCCGGAGATCCTGGGCGAGTTTCACAGCCGGGCCCACTCATCCTGGCCAGAACCCCGCTGGAGGTGTGGGCGATCTGTGTGAGAGACCAAGGCGCAGATTCAGATGCTATTCGGTCGTCCGCCGCCTCCGAAAAAAGTAGTTCTGCATGCGCGGATTGCGCGCGATTCGCGGCGAGTTCGAGCTCGCGCGCGCAGGACTCACGCATGGACCTGCGCACGAAACGAGGCCTGATCTGCACGGACCTGTGAGGCATTGACGCTTGAGCAGTACCTCGAAATCGCGCCTTAGGCGGCTGAAGAACGTTCAAGGCAGCGTGCGAGGTGAAGGAGGGACCTTTCGGACCGACTCCGCCGTTGTTCTCTCGAACCGCGACATCGAACAACAACATCCGGTCAGCCTCACTAAACAAGGCAAACACAGCAGCGATAGGCTGCAGAGCTCCTGAGTTGCCGGACGAGGGCACCCCTTCTGCAGGGTTGAACCTTGCAGTGTTTCGTGACGTCCTCGCGATACGCTGTGTGTCAACCAGATAGATGCTCGATGCGGGGATAGTTGCACCACGCCTGAATGGAGGAAGGACAATGTCAGCGTGGGTTCATAGTATCCGATCTGAACGAATTCGACGGATATGACGTTCATGCAGAAAGATGTGGACAGGATAGAGTAGAGACTGACAGCCTGCGCGCAGTAGCAGCAGCTCTGTCTTCCCATGATTCGATGAAAGCTTTCCCTTCGGTGGTAGCAATGACCAGCTGACCGAATGGTGCCCCACAGTTCTCGTTCGTTAGTCGCATCCTCCAAGAGAGAAACCAATGACCTAAGCCCAAGCAGCAAGAATCAGAAGCATAGAGCACAGCGCTGCTTACTCTTGCCCTTCTGAGAGACTGCGGTGGACAGTGGAAACGCGCGCGCGAGCTTGACAGTGTCATTACACCCACAGAAGACTCCCTGACGATCCACGGCACGAGCACAAAAACCTCACTTCTGGAATGAGCTCATATCGTGCGGTCCCGCTGACGAGGAAGAGGACTGAAGCGTTTGTCTCAGCAGCGCCAATCGTGGGGAGCGCACCAGCTTGCAGTAAAACAAGCGAGCGCGAGCAATGTCTAGAGTATGCATCCCGACGCCATCCTCCCAGGCACTGAGACGATGCAAAGCACTCTTCTGGCAATCCGCGGGGACGCGGGGGATTGATGGACCCTCGACGTCTATCACTCGCGCACTTTACCATATTCAACGTCCGGCGAGGAACGCCACCACCCTCGCTTTCCGCGGACGCCGACGTTGACACTGACACTGACGAACGCCACAGTCACTGTCTGTCGACGCCACATCCGGATCCTGGGATACTGTCCCAAGTTGGCTCTATGCTTGTCATCTTGTAGGCGTGAGGTCTCGACCATCGTGCCACTTCTTGCTCTTGACATTGTTGAGCCCCTGGGTGTAATTACGTGCGCCATGAGGCAACGAGGAAGGTCTGCGGGGAAGGACACAAGCATTCCCAAAGGAAGCTCAGCGCAGCCGCGAAGGTCCTGCACCTGGCGTCACGATAACGACCGACGGATGACGCGACCAGCCATCGTCTGATGTCCACCCCCGCGGCGCACGTTCCTGGAGTCTGGAACCTGTAACCTGTAACAGAAACTGCTGCTGCAGGCTGCTGCACCCTTGCGAGTTAGACGCGGACGTGCGGGTCGGGATCAACGTCAACATGCCATGCCATTACACACCGAGTGCCTAAGATACTTCCAGCAATCCGCGGCGACGCGCCCCGACGAGATGTGTCTTCACCTCTCGTCACAGAAGCAGCGCCCCGCCGGGCGATAGCGGTCGTCGATTGGCGACGGACAGTTCCGCCGTGGCCGAGGGCGCCGACGAAGACTAGTCCTCGTCACCGCTGTCGTCGTCCTCGCCGTCACTCGCGACGCCGATGACCCCGCCCGAGCCTGCGCCGCGGTCGCGAACCTCGCGGCCAGCAGCCTTGAGCTTGCTCTCGAACACTTTCCGCGCGCCGCTGTTCGCCGCGACATCCCAGACCTGCAACTTCGCCTTGGAGCCTGCGGCAGCCAGTACGAGCGGGTCATCGGGGGACCATGTCGCCGAGAACACTTTGCCCTGTAATGTTGAAAGTCGTGCGGATTGTTGAACGTTGGGTGTTGGATGCAGGTGGCGTAAGCGAGCCAAAAAGTCCGCGAGGTGCGTGAAGTGACGAAGTGGACAAGATTTGCGAGCAGTGTTGGTAGACGAGGAGTGTAGGATTCGTCACCGAGGACGCACGATGGCGAGACCAGGGACCGATGGCGAGCCAAGAATGTGAAGAGCAAAGCAGGTGAGGAGCAGAGCGTCCGTCAGTAAATCGTACATCAATAGGTGAAGAATGAGCGGAAGAAGAGGCATGAGAGGTCAAAGCCTCGAAAAAGGTCACGGATGACGACGGTTGGGAGCGAGGCAAGTAGGCTGCTGGCTAGCGCGAGAAGAAAGCAGATGCAGCGGGAGGGACCTCAGCGTGAAGCTCGACCAGCAGCGGGTCGCGACGCGGGAGGACATGCTCCGCCTGCAAATGCTTGCATGCTGTCTGCAAATGTTTGCATGCTGGAAAGCACGGAGAGACACGTAGGCCGTCCTGGTCTGAAAGTAGCGCAAGGCCGAGAGTCTTGTGCGATGACGAGGAAGTTGCGCGGAAGCGGGATCATGAATGGGAACAAGGGGGAAGGAAATGCAGCAGACAAGGAAGGACGACTGGACGAAACGAACTCACCACACCCAGATCGCGCGAGATGACGGGGCTAACAACCTCCTTCCCGCCCTCCTTGCGTATATCCCACACCTACACCACTCATCAACCTCTGTCCTGCAGTTCATAGGAAAGGACAAGACGGACCTTGACGATTTTGTCTGCGCCGCCGGTGACGAGCACACCGCGCAGGACGCTCGAAAGGTCCATCGCGCTCGCCGGGCCGTCGTGCGCGGAGAGGGTCCACAGCGCGGGCGCGGGCGACTCGGCGTTGTTGGGTAGCGTGCGCGCGTCGAATGCGAGGACGAGGCCGTTGTCGAGCGATACCTACGCAAGGTCAGCACACAAACAGACAAGGTATGAGCGAGGTTCATGCATGAAGGAAGAAGACGCAGGCATAGACCGCAATCCAGCTGATCCAGACGAAACGTGATGATTGGACGAACGGTCCAAAAGGACACAATAGCAAGGAAAGGACGATGCGCCGCAAGAAATACGGGGATCGAGGCTGGACGTGGAAGAAGAAAAGAGAAAACCACGCACATAGAATTTTTCCTCGTCGAAAGGATCCCACCGTACGCCCTCCACATCAGCCCCAATGCGCGCGCCAACGCCCTGGTCCGGACTCCTGCAATTCACGAAACGTGCATCAGCGCCGGGTTCAATCTAATCCAGAAGCGACAGCGTGAAGCGGGGAATAGACAACAACCGGGAAGCACACAGCGAGAGCACGACAGTCTAATGCGAAAGGGGATGAATGCACAACAGCCGCACGCTTAGGTAGAGATGGGGGGTGGGGTAAACACGGCAAGAGTAATGAGGAAACAGGCTAGTAGACGGCGCGCGCAATAGATAGAAAGATAGGTGCGCGATGGGCCGCTCGGCCGATAGAGGAGGCACGAAACGCGAGAGAAGGAAGGGAAGAGCAGTGTGGGGAAGATAGGGAGCAGCCAGATGGAGTTACTCGGCCGACAACATGTACCACGACGAAACGCACACGAGCGAAGGAAAGAAGGTATGAATCTTCGCGTGCGAGAAGGCTGCGGGATGACGAGGCACGGGGGTCGTCCAATATTAATGGCAATCGATCGAGCTTGCAAGCCCAAAACGAATAAGGAAGTGCCAAACGAACGCGAAAGCAATAGACGAGATCCTAGGACTCGAGCCAAGGTGGACGAAAGGAGACCAGACGTGGTAAAGAGGAGAGAAAAAGAAGGTAGGTGTGTGCGAGCGAGGGAGCGGAAATGAACTCGGCGGAGTGGGATCGTGAACGCGGTCGCAATCGGCGTGCATGAACGGATTTGTGTGTTTTCGAGCTAAGCTCGCCCTGCGCAGTGGCAGGGCCGACGCGGTACCGCAAAAATGTATGCGCGCCGATAGGGAAAGCTCGGCGAGAACATGCGGTGAACACAGTGCGGGGGATGACGAGAATGGGAACAAGATATTCTGCAGACGAGTTGAAACGTACCGCGAGTCGAAGGTCCGTACAGTCCGGTCGTACGAGCCCGTCAGAAGGATGGTCGGCGCGATCGTGTTCCATTGTACACCTTGTACTGTGTCGGTGTGAACCTGTATCAAGATGAGTCAGCGATGACCAGAGCAACAACAGAGAGCTGGAGGGCAGGACATCCGGACGATGGACGTAACGAAAGCGAGCGACGGCGTGGGATAGAGTGATACGCCGTCAACGACGGGGTAACAGATGTCGTGGAAATGTGAACGATGGGAAGGGGATCATTCAAGCGCTGCGAGGCAGGGATTGCGAACGGAACAGACCACAAACGCACGAAGAAAGAAAATGGCAAAGGAACTGGCGGCGTGAAATGAGGAGCCATTGCCCAGGGCCGAAACGAAAGGCAGAAGGTGCAATCACACGGCGACGGAAAGACGAGCACGAAAGGGCCAGCCATGGAGGAACGAATATCGCGAAAAGCTCACGTACGTCGAAACTCCTTAACGCGCCCTCTTCCTCGCCGCCGATGCCGCGCGTAAGGTCCCAGAGCTTGACCGTCTTGTCGGCCGACCCACTCGCGAGCAAGTTGCGATGGTGCCTGTTCCAGCTGATCGCGAGCACGGCGTCGACATGGTGGGCGCTCGAGACGGTGCGCTTCTTGGTCTTTTTCTTCTTCTTCTTGCCTGTGAGGAGGTTAGAAGCGTGAAAGTCAGCAATGCGATGAAAGTTGAGAGATGACAGGTCGGGAATGCGGGTTGAAATGAACCGCATAAAGAGCTGAACTTGTTCGAAGAGATGGGGACGTTAAAGGGGAGGCGGGTATGAAGACGAGATGGTCATGGAAAAGAGTAAAGGTAGGGCGCGAGTCATGGAGTACAAACTGACCTGTACCGAGCGGAACAGGGACGTGTGCTGCCGTCTCGTCCGGGCGACCTAATATCGCGTCGGGCATGGCAGCGTCCAGCACATCGAGATTCCATATTTCAATCTCGGGGTCCATTGTCCCTATCGCAACATAGTTCCCTGGTGCGGCGTCGGTCGACGCGCGTGGGTTGAAGTCGAGCCATTCGAGACAGAGCGGGACGGCGGGTAGAAGGATGTCGTGGTGGACGTACAGGTCCTCGCCTGCGTCGTCGTAGACGTGGACTTCGAGGTAAGATACGTCGTCCTCTGTCCTGGCGGAGAGAATGAGGTTGTCGGCTGGCAAGATCTCGAGTTCTTTACGCTCGTCTTCTTCGTCGGCCTGAACACTGTGTTAACATGTGCTATAAGAGAAGTAAGAATGTCCTTACTCCTTTCAAGGTAATGTACGGGTCCTCGTCGAGTTTGTTGTAATACGTCAAGCCTTTTACATTACTGAACGGTCCCAACGCTGTTACTCGTCAGAAAATACAAGTCGTGATAATGAAGTTTACTGACCCATAGAAGCCGACTCGTCGTCGTACTCGTCCAGCTTGTATTTGCTCATGTCGTCCTTGTCGTCGTCGACGACGTCCATATCCTCGTCCATCTTGTCCTCGTCGTCCTCGCCAGCGCCGTCGTCACTGTCCACACAGTCAGATTCCAACCTTCTAAGCCTGGAACGGTAAACGCACTCACTCGACCCATTCATCGCCGCCGTCGTCGTTCACGACGTCGGCCTCATCGACGTTCTCGAGCTCGGAGCGGATGAGCTCCTGCGCGCGCGCCATCTCGGCCTCGTCCAGCTTGTACTTGTCCGGGTGCTGCTGCGCGACGCCGCGCCGGACCCATGACAGCGACGAGATATGCGAGCTCATCGTCGCGCGCGACGTCGGCGCGTAAAGCAGAAAATGTCGGAACGAGAGTCCGGAAGCAGCCGACTGACGCTCTTCTTCCTCTTTCACCTTGGACAGGACCACGATGTTCGAGTTCCAGCCCTACTGCCTATCCTTCTACATGGCTACAATCTAAGTCGCTTTCTGGAGAACGCTAAGCAGAAGCAGTACTGGGACTAGAATGATGAAGTCGAATTTGCTGCACGGTTGCGAGAACTTGGACTGAACTTGGGCGTTGTAGCTGTCACGACTCGTCCACGTCCGCTCCATCTTCTCATACGCACCAATCTGTGTCCTAACTTTGGTCTTATCGGGAAACTTTGTTCCTGACGGACCCTGGTTAACCCGCCCGTTCTCGTCCACAACCTCGCCGTTCGCCGGAATCTAGACGTTCGCCTGGATATTGCGCACGGAAACGCCCCTGAGATATCCCATCATCGGTCTTCTTCAGTCTCAGCAGCGCATTAGGAAATGACATCGTGTCAAAACCAAGTAGGACACGCTCCACCCGCTTCGTGCGCGCTTTAGTTACTAATTTAGTACCGAACCACCTGGTTGTGAGTATGACAATCTCGAACCTCCGCTTTTTGTCCCATTTCAGGGGCGGGGAGCAATACCATAGCCGCGTGCATATCCACGGTGTTGACGGGCATCAATACATTGGGCGCACAAGATTTGCCCCGCCACTGTCACAGACACTGCTTGAAGGTTCTGGTTGTGTAACTTGTGTTGGGCGCCAGAATACAGCGAGTCGCAAACACTCCCGTGTCACAATGCTCGCCACCTCGCTTCCTTAGAGGCACTTGCTCATTGCCAGGTACACTGGGCCCCGACGAGAGTTGTGCTTCTCTCAGGCCCATCTCTCGGCTTCGCCTCTCGGGACTGAGGACAATTGTCGGTATTTATGAGCCGTCTGGCATCGCAGCCTGGGAGTTTTAGATCAGGTAGCCATGTTTATAGGTGCAGGAGAGTTTAGTCTCTGCTGCTCAACCGTTTGTGCCTTACCATTACTGTATGTACGGCTTTTCGCTTCATCGCTCCTGCGTCACCACACTGTGAGCCCGGGAACGGAAGGAAAGCTTCCGGACACCATCCGGTTCCCGGACGCTTCCGCGCCGTCCACCGGAAAAGTACGGAAATGTGCGGATCATCCGGGAGCAGAATTCATCCGAATGTGGGCGCATTACTGTACGGACGACATCGAAAGCGATAGGGCGCACAGAAAGTTTCATAGAGTTGATAGACTAGTCTCCTGGATAATACATTGACGCTAATGAAGGATCCCGTGTCCTGCTTTCGTTGCTCCCAAGCAGGACTTGAAAGATTGTTCTCGGAAGTCCCGAGATGCAACATATAATATTAAGCTCCTATAGTACTGAGAGATAGTAGACTAAATTATCTTACATATCTCCGAGACTATTTGTTGCATACTTGGCCTAGGAGCGCCCTTGCGAGAGCGACCGAAGCTCGGAAGCATTCCAAGTCCGGTGCCGGACGTTGCTCTATCTCGCTTGCTCGCGCCGCGGGACCCACACGACTTTGCGCAGGACTTGGTCGTGTTCTTACCTACTGTAACGCTTCTATCCATGACCTGCGCGCCGCAGAGCTCCCTGGTTCCCGATAATCCGGTCTAAATGGCGTACACTGGACCATTCCATCAGCACTCTCCTGGACGCATTGAAACGCGGCACCATGGCCTGAACGCGACATTCACATACTCAATATGGTGTATATGCGCACCATCTGCGGCTTCCACGGCTCGTTCGACATCTTTCCGTTGCGTGTGAGCCGCACGCTCGAATCTGCTCGACTCGCTCGCACTCTCGTAACCGTGTGTCTATCTCAATTTCTATATCATTTCATCCTCTCTAAATGGCGCTCGGATGAAAACTATTTGCCCACTCTGGCCGCCGTAGTAGGCCCACTTCCTCATTCTCTTCTTGACGCAGACCGTGGTCTTGCCGTTGCTCTGTGAGCCCTACAGTGTGCATTCTCTTCAGGCCATCAATTCTGCATTGAAACTTGCCCCCAAAGTGTTCTAGAACTCACTCATGGCGTCAAGTCCTGTCTTCCCGCCTCTTCCTGAGCACGCGGGTGCTCTATCAGGTCGTACGCGACGAGCAGTAGCCTGAACTCGCCGAACAATGTCTACCCTTGACACCACATGCGGTCGCCACTGCGCAAGTGAACAAACAAGACGTGTATTGGTATCGACAAGTCCCGTTTGGTCGGACTGCCCATCGGTCTCGCCCGACCGCGCCCAAGTTCCGCACAGGCCTCGACTATCGGGACCGACGAGTCATAGTGCCTTCCGCGCAGCTATAAAGAGCTTATCCTTCTGCAGCATTGTTAACAGCAAGTCCCCGTCGGCACTTGAAACGGCGACGCGGCTCAGCCGCCCCTCGCATATTCCCTATCATGTCTCGTGAGCACAGTCCTGACAGCAGTGACTGGCCGACCGCAAACGCAGGGCTAACACAGCTTGATGCAGACCTCAGGAACGGAGCCCCATTTTGAAGATCTGACGGCCTGCGAAGCGTAAGTTATGCCACTTGCGCATCGAGCTGTCCAAGTCGCTGCACTGACGCACGTAACAGCACAGGCGACTTTGAGCGTTTGCACTGCGGCGCTCGCACCCATTGCAGCTTTATCGGCGACTACGATCCGAAAGAGACCGCCGGTCGGAGGCGGCTGGACCGCTGACCTGGAGCTGAGATGTTTGCGTCGTGTATACACTGTAATGGTAGTTTCTCAATGTAACAGTTGATCCCATTTACATAATGCTTGAGCGTGACGTGACAAACGGGATCAAATAGCTGGATTCAGAATGCGACGGCCGCGGGGTAGGAAATAGATACAGGAATTCCGGACGATGTGACAAGGATTAAACGTCCAGCCCGAGGCATATTTTCCTGCGGCGAGCTCGGTTCGGAGCACCGGAGTAAACGCCATGGCTTCGAAGTTTTACATTCCGGAATTTCCGGACACTTTTCCGAATAAATCCCACTCTTGGAAGGAAAATGATACGGAGAGTGGAAGGTAACGCACCGGAAAACGGTGGAATTGCCGGAAGGTTTCAGTCCGGTGACGGGCTCACAGTGCCATTCTCACTCGCACAGTGACAGACCCTACGGGTGGCGTGTGCTCATTCACTAACTTTTCCATACCGGCTGCTCAACGGTCTTCCCAATAAAACTCCAGAGCAAACCTATTCACTTTCTAAATGTTTCAAATGAGTCTTGAATCAAATCACAGGTAACGGCATTGAAAGTATCTACAGCAACGAGGTAAGCAGAAATAGCACTACATCACTTATAGCAAAGCTAGTGGTATCCTAGCTACTCCATCGAAGAATTCACAGGTTGAAAACAAGTCGAGCGCTTCCTGGGGATCATCAACTTCATACAGAATCATGCACACCTCGGCTGTGACCTCGGGCGGCAAGTCAATGAGGTAGGTCTGGTTTGTGAAACCTGTCTCAGTGCAATAATGAAGTGCCACTGGGCTCAAGAGTTAGATCTTCCCCATTCGGGCAATCAGAGGAATGCTCACCATGAAATCCATGGAGGATGTAGTGGCCGCTCAAAACCTGTACATCGTGCTGCAGTCGGCATTTGATGTCAACCTCCAGGGACTCGTCGTCGACTTTGCTGTCATTGGGTTCATTGTTGTGTTCAGGGTTTGTTGGTGCAGAGCGCTGCTCCTGCTGGATTGGCGGATATTGGTATGACCAAAGATCCCTGTCGAGTCTGACTGCCTCTAAGACAGCCACAGGCGACAGTTGGCTGAAGTCCGGAAAGGGCTCTTCCTTCATTGTTATCTCGACGTAAAGCTCTTCGGTGCATATTCTTGCCCAGATTCGGTGGAGGATCGGCGGGAAAGATGTGTTGCTCTCCATGCACGCCTTCAACAATCCGTTGTCACATGACGCGGGACTTGCAGCTTCTATGCAGTGTACTTGTGCTGGAGCTGCGAGAAGGCGAAGCTGCTGAAATGGTCAACATACAAGACAGTAGGGTGTGTGGCACCCGCACTTGGTCTATAACCCATAACACGCAGACTGCCTGGTCAAACCGCGAACATCTCTCGCTGGACACAAGATCATCAAAAGTGCCGATGCATGGCTGCCCATTGTTGTCCACAAGAATTGCACCGAGGGATTGAGGGAACCATGCTATTCCCAGTCCCTCCAGGTGAGCCGAAGCTGCCTAACAGGAGAATATCAGCTATGGAAACAAAGAGGATAGTAGCCAGTTGTACCAGTGCAAGGATCCACTATACAGGGAATTTCAGATCAGCCTCCAGAAAGCGCGGACATCATACAACACACCATTCGAAAATATTCCTGAAAGCGCTTATTGTCACTAGCCCGGGCCTGGCTGAAATATTCATCTATCGGATATGCACCTACATACACATCAGCATTGAGCTTACATACACTCGTCATTCAAGGCAACATACCAGTTCGAAGGACAAGAAACTGTGTTCTCCCATCACGGACCCCTCGCCCGTAGAATTGAGCGACATTTGGATGCGACAGCTCCAGGGAGCTTCATCTACTCAGACCCGAAAACTCGGCATGAGGTAAAACTCACGAGACTTGTGTCAAGACGTCTTCCATGCTCATACTCCACGCATCGGACATCTGACCCGTCTTCACGGCTCCTTTGAGGTATTTCACGACCATGATCTCGGACACGCCGTCCACCCGCGCCTGCGCATAGGTGACTCTGCCGTGGTCCGTCTCGTGCTCCGCAATGACGGCCAGCTTCCGGACTTCGTAGTCCCGCAGACGGCGAAACTAGTGGTACATCATGTCAACCCATTCCGCAGCAGAGATGAGTAGAGTATGTACCTGTCCGTCATGTTGAGCGTTGTCCTCCATGTACACCCTTGTTTCTGCCATGTACACCCTCGTGTCGACAAACGTAGCGATCTGGTTCACGATCAGTACGGCACACGCAGCCAGTCAAGCTTACACACCGCAAAGCCATGAATCTCGGTCTCAAGCTCATTCGAAAGCTTCTCCACTTTACTCTGAAGTACGAAGACGCTTCGATAGATCTTCTTCAATCCGTTGCCCTTGGCGGTCTCTTTCAACATGAAGGCTTCGACTTTGCCGAAGACTCTACAGGGGGAGGATGAGCTCCGATCGAAGTGAGATGAAGTGACGAACAGCGTGAGACGTTCCAAGAGCGGAACCAACTGGCCGTCGACAGTTCGGTCCGACACGACTTGCTTGACGAGCTGCGCGAGCGTTGCGGCCTTCTCGGCGAGCATGCGCATCGCGTCTCGATTCTTCTCTGCTTTCTATGCCGCAGATCGTGTGTGAGCACTATGATTTCCCAGGACGTTACGATAGTACGCACCTCGGCAAGCTCTACGATGTTGAGCGCGACACCGACGATCTGCTTAACGATCGGTACATCGCTGGCGGCCTCCTTCGCAATTCTCAGCGCCAGAGAAGCACCACCGAGCGCAGAGGCCTTCCACGGTGACCCGTTGGTTTTAATGAGGGCCAGAGACGTCGACATGGGGGAGGAGAGCGTAGAAGCAACGCGGTGTTCAGTGATCCAGTTCAAGCCTGAGAGCGGCGTTGCAAACCCGGAAGAAGACCATGAGAGGACCCGCCGCACAGCCAAGCCACCGCCTTGACATCTTCTGCGGCGGACCCATTGGCCTGGACGATTCCGGTCGAAGGCACGAGAACGACGTACAACTGTTCCCGCGCACAGCCGAGTCCCCAGCGCTGCACTTGAGCGGGTCGTCTGAATCCGCGGGGCCCAGGATATCCCGCAAAGGTATACCATCCGACAGAGCTGGCAATATTTCCGTGATACGATGGAACGGACGGAAGGAAAGCAAAGAGTGTTGTCAAAGTCCGAGCTCCTGTATGTCCACGCCTGAAGAAGATCGAGGATTTGATCCTTATCGCCTCCGGCGAAACGGCACCAGTCTATTCGTCTGCGTCAGGACGTACCAAGGACTGGTAGAAACAGCATCTATTACGACGGGAGTACGCTGTCTAGAACGTTGCACAACACACAGAGTGATGGATCGATCGTGCCTCTTCGGCCATTCGAGGACCATCGTACCCCCGGTTCCACGCTACGAGCGCGCTCAAAGGACAGGAAGGATGTGGAATGACGGAAGAGACGGGATGCACGAGTCGAGTTTTGGTGAAGAGAGCGTCGATTAGCCAAGAAAAGAAAAGAAAAGGAGTCAAGATGACCCTGCATAGCGTAAAGCACACGTGAAAGATCACGGACGCGATGAAGAGGACATGTATAAGTTGAAGGGAGAGGCAGACAGTCTCGGTGAACGTCAAATGATGATAACGCACTCAAATGCGCAGAGTAAGCTGCCGCTCGAGGGCAGAAACCGCAGAATGGGGGGAGATGCATGGATATGCAAGGTAACAGGTATACAAGCCACTGGCATCAGCTCGACACTCATCCAAGGCGTGGACGCACGAGCTCGCATCGTGCAAACCGTCTGACGCGTGCATACCGGGGCCCACGCAAACGACGAGCGACTATCTATGCAGTGACGGCCACGATGCAGTGCAGCGCGGGAATGTCTGACGGACGGGAGTGTGGACGGGAATTGAAGTCGGAGGAAAGCAAAAGAGGCGCGCAGAAAGAATGCGGGATAACGGCCTGAAATCACGAGACTGAAAGCCACCTTTCCGACCTCGTCGGGAACCGCAGCTAGTAATAGGACTAGACATTCTTTCGTTAGATCCTGTCCTTCCACCGCTACCAATCAAACGACATACCGAGACATTCGTATCAGCCCGACTGGATGACGCCTCGCAGCATGCTTGGAAGATCCCGTTAGCTCGTTCTGCGGTCGCGCACGGCATGCGCGACTCAGTGATGATGGGTGATAATGTAAGCATGTATCAACCGCGATGACGCGACCGTGCTGGGGAGCGGCCTGGGTGAGATGTTAGTCAGTCACAAGCAGCATACGAAACGACGACGCGCAAGGAACGGGCATCTGACGGTGGGGTGTAGAGAGCATGAAATGCGGGCGCAGGCGCGCGGAGGGGATAGACGCACACAGAACTCTGCGCCCTCAAGCGAGTCCCACAGTACATTCTCCGTCTTCCCTCTGGTGTACCCTCGATTTCGCGTCTGTACGTAGTTTCGTCAGCCCCCGTGTGCTAGGATGAAGATGGTTGAGTACGGGTGCGGGTGTGTGGATGTGGATGTGGATGGCCGCGAAAGTAACGAGGAAGCACGCGCGTGAGGTAGACAGATGTGAAAAGAGCGGCTCGAGCGACAGACATTCGTTCAGCAGGACGAAAGACGTGGGGTAGATAAGGCAGGAACGTCGACGAGCAAACACAAGAAAAGAACGTGCGAAAAGATGTGCACGTCGGAAGAGAAGGGGAACCGACGAACCGCGTGACGCGTCCCGCCACGCTCGAAGCAGAAATGGGAAGGGATGGTGCGGGATGGGCAGATAAAGGTAGGCAGAGAATGAAAAAAATACACTGTTGCGAATATACGGGAACACGTACCGCGGCTCAAAGGTCCGTATGCGAGTTCCTTGTACAAGCCGGTGAAGAAGACGGTTGGCGGGAGCGCGTTTCGTACAGTCCCGGCGTAGATCTGCAAAGAAAACGCGTCAGGGGTACTGATAGAGGGCAAAGTCGATGAGCGAGGGCGATGGACGGAAGATAACATGACAAAGACGAATCTTCACGCACCTCTAAGCTTCCCAGTTTCTCTTCGCCGCGATTTCCAGACAAGGTCAAGATCGAGTCCGGGGTCCCGGTACGAGCGGGCTAAAGCAGTGACCATCCATCTTGAGCCAGAGCTCAGTGTGGACTTGCACTCTGAGCAGTGCGCAAACACCAGCGGTCGCCTCCCTGGGTGCGCTCGTCAGCGTCAATACGCGTGTACCTGCAATTAATGGGAACCTTTCGCAAAGAGCACAGGGTCGAAAGCCCCTGTCTGATCTGGGTAACTTGATAAGGCGTCGAGCATGACAGCGTTCAAACGCTCAGCTTGCATTGTTCCTGTCACGTAGCTCCCCGGAGCAGCGCCAGCAGCAGTGCGCCCGAGGTGAAGTCGAGCGAGAGCGGAAGACGGTGAGCGAGATATCGTGCACGGACGTCCGCGTCGTTGCATGCGTAGACTTCGAGTAAGTCGTCGGCCCGTCCTGGCCGAACCTGTGCGCTCGAACGGTCACAACGCTGCAGACACCGAGCTCAGCTACGACAAGATACGACAAACTCGCTATCGCTTGTTGGCGTCGTCCAGCGTATCTTGCCCTTGTCGTCCACAACGTCCATTTCCACATCCAACTGTCCTGCACGTCGCCGAGCACATAGTCAGAACAAAAATCGCAATAAGTCCCACAGTCAGATGCACACGCAGCCTATTCATCGTCGCAGCCTTCGTGGTTCACGACATTCCACGACGTCGGCCTCGCCGAGCTCGCAGCATCGTCCAGCGCGCCATTTCTCGGCAGTAAATACGCCCCACCAGATTCATGAAGGTGGCGAGATATGTGTGAGCTTATCGCTGCGCGCGACGTCGGCGCGTGTCACGGGTGTGCGTAAAGTGCAGAACGAAGTTTCAAACAGCGCCGCCTGCCGCTCTTCTTCCCATTTCGCGTGCGCCAGACGTCCGGGCCTTGCTGTTCTGCCTGCATCTACGCGACTTGATCTTGAAATGCCTCATGGCGCGTGTGGACCAGAAGTAGTATCCACATCAAGTGACGACGGGTGTGCCGCACGGTCGCTAGCAGAGGCGACGACAGTATTGCCCGGGTCCAGCTGGCCAGGCTATGCGCAGTGCTTTTACGGCTCATTTACATTGACTAGAGCTGACTGGAATCAATCACATCTGGTCGAGCTGTCAACACAGCAAGTCTGACGAGGAGACCCCATTTTTACGGACCGTCGTCAACTGGACCATTCTTCTCACCATCCTCACCTGTTGCGGGAAAGTTCTTTACTTGGTATTCGGACAAGTTCGCACTTTTACTGGGTCATGATCGTGTTCGAGTCTTGTGGAAGCGCGCATGAGGGACTTACTCCCGTACCGAACAGCTCGTCCATTTCTGGTTCGCACGGAGTCGCTCCTACGATAACTCGTCACCTACTGACAGACACGCTAGTCACTCGAATCCGTCCAAATCGCATCGAACCGTTTTTGCTGCCTTGTTTGCTCTGTACTGAGAGCGCAGCCCAATCCAACTCCTGCGCGTGCGTGGCTGAGGCGTTTGACTTCCGCTCACGGTGCGCCTGAAATGTCTGCTGAACACCTTGACCATCTCGCTCTCCGCAATGTTTGAGGAGGTGCATCTGTGCCGAGCGGGCAAGGTTTTCCCGCCAGTGTCCCTCGCGTGCCCGGAGGGTTGCTTGGGTGATGGTCGAGGCCCGCATACGACGAGGACAGACGCTCCCGCGCTACAATGGTCGCCACCCCGCTTTCGGAATTCCGCAGAGACGAGCCTTTCGTTCAGGCACTTGCTCATCGCTGGGGCAGTTGGCTCCAGCAGGAGTTGGTTTCGCCTCCTGTATCGTCCCCTTATTCATCTCTTGGACCCGAGCGGAGTGTCGATATACGTGCCATTTGGTATCGCCGAGCGTCATCTAAAGTCAGCGACTATGTTCATAGAGCAGGAGACTTGCTCTTTGTTCGTTTGTATCAGGCTGCTTTATACAACATAAAGGCTTTGTCTCTTCGCTGCTCCCGTCCTCATATCCCCATTCTCACGCGCACGGTGACTATCACGGACGGGTTGGTCGTTGCAGCTTGATGGTCTCCTAAGGATCAACAGCCGACTCGTTCGCTTTCTAAACGATTTATACTACAGATGCAGCGACTGGGTGAATACTGCAGCGGTTACATCAAAGCGAGCGGTACTCTCGCTACTCCATCAAAGAGTGCGCAGTCGGAAAACAAGTCAAGTGCTTCCTCGGGATCATCGATGTCATGGAGAATCATGCACACGTCCGCTGCAACAGCCTTCGGCAAGTCCATGATGTAGTACTTGTGCGTGAAACAAGTCTCAGTGTGTTAAGTAAGTATCACTGCAGGCACAAGAGTAAGATCTTCCGCATTCGGAAATGATAGCAATACTTGCCCTGAAATCCATGTAGTATGGGATGACCACCCCGGTGTTTATCATACACCAGTCGGCACTCGACCTTGACTTCCAGGGACCCTTCTTCAACTCTGCTGTCATTGGGTTCACTATCGTCTCGAGGTATTGTTGATACAGAGCTCTGCTCCTGCTGGATTGGTGGATATCGGCATGAGCTCAGATCCTTCCAGAGTCTGTCTGCCTCTGAAAAAGTGACAGGTGACAGTTGGCTGAAGTCCGGAAAGGGTTCTTCCCGTGTTTCTATCTCGATGTAAAGCTCTTCGGCACATAGTCTTGCCCAGATTTGGTGGAGGATCGGCGAGTAGGATGTGTTGCTCTCCATGCACTCCTTCAACAGTCCGTTGTCACATGACTCGGGACTTGCAGCTTTCTTGCATTGTACTTGTACTGGAGCGGCGAGATAGTGAAGCTGCAGAAATGGTCAATATATAGGATAGCAGGGTGTGTGGCACTCGCACTTCGTCTATAACCCATAGCACCCAGATTGCCTGGTCAAACCGCGAACATCTCTCGCTGGACACTAGATCGTCAAAAGTGCCGATGCATGGCTGCCCATTGTTGTCCACAAGGATGGAACCAAGGGATTGAGGGAACCATGCTATTCCCAGTCCCTCAAGGTGAGCAGAAGCCGCCTAACAGGAGAACATCAGCTATGGAGACAAAAAGGATAGTGGCCAGTTGTACCAGTGCAAGGGTCTGCTATACAGTGAAATTTCGATCAGCCTCCGAAAAGCGCGGATATCGTAGAACACACCATTCGATAAAATTCCTGAAAGCATTCACCAGCGTTACCCCAGGCCTGGCTGAGATATTCATTGGCCTTATATGTACCTAGGTACAGCATCAGCATTGAGCTTTAATACTGCCAACAGCCGGCATTCAGGGTAACATACCAGTTCGAAGGACAAGAAACCGTGTTCTCCCATCACAAACACCCCGACCGTAGAATTGAGCAACATTTGGATGTGAAAGCTCCAGGGTACTTCCAAAACTTGAGCCTCGCAAATAGGGCATGAGAGGAAAACTCACGAGACTTGTGTAATGATATCTTTCGTGTTCGCTGTCCATGCGTCGGACGTCTGACCGGGTTGCACACCCCCCTTGAGGTACTTCACGACCATGAGCTCAGACTCGCCATGTACCCGCGCCTGCTCGAAGACGACCGTGCCGTGTTCCGTCTTGCGCTCCAAAATGACGCCCAGCTTGCGGACTTCGTAGTCCCGTAGACGACGAAACTGGTTGTACATCAATGGCAACCCATATCCGCAGCAGAGATGAGTAGAGTATGTACCTGTCCGTCATGTTGAGAGTTGTCCTCCATATACACCCTTGTTTCCGCCATGTACACCCTCGAGTCGACAAGCGTAGCGATCTGGTTCTCCGTCAGGACAGCGAGAAGGCTCAGACAGTAAGGTTTACGCACTGTAAAGCCGCGAATCTCGGTCTCAAGCTCATTCGAAAGCTTCTCCACTTTACTCTGAAGTACGAAGACGCTTCGATAGATCTTCTTCAATCCGTTGCCCTTGGCGGTTTCTTTCAACATGAAGGCTTCGACTTTGTCGAAGACTCTACGGGGCGAGGATGAGATCCGATCGAAGTGAGATGAAGCTGACGCACAGCGTGAGACGTTCCAAGAGCGGAACCAACTGGCCATCGACGGTTCGGTCCGACACGACTTGCTTGACGAGCTGCGCGAGCGTCGCGGCCTTCTCGGCAAGCATGCGCAGTGCGTCTCTGTTCTTCTCCGCTTTCTACACACGCGAATGTGTTCAGCCAACCATGCGCTAGAATCGTGACCAGTACAGACCTCGGCGAGCTCGACGATGCTGAGCGCGACGCCGACAATCTGTTTCACAACCGGAACATCGCCCGCGGCTTCCTTCGCTATCTTGAGCGCGAGCGACGCTGCACCAAGTGCCGGGTCCTTCCAAGATGACTCCTTCGTCGTTACGAGAGCGTGAGAGGTCGACATGGTGGGGAGGGTCAAAGCTTAGGGATGCAAGCAGCGGTCTGATGGTCTGGTTCAAGTGGTGCGCTGCAAACCCGGGAGACGTGCGTGAGAGCAGCCGTCGCACAGCCAGACATCGGGTCCGTGACCCTACACAATCCCGATCGAGGGAAGAAGGTGAAGTACGTCGCACAGCATCTGCCGGATACGGCAACGGTGTGTAGCGTTGCACAGGCCCTCTAACAGGTAACACACCGCGACGGACAGTTTCTTCGGGGGTCCATAACCTGAGCATTCGACGCGAGACACAAGAAGCGAAGAGTGGATATCGTTGTAAATGGTTCAACTGATGTTGAAGAAGAGGAAGGATGGTCACCGCCCGAAACAGCAGATCGCTAGAACCGCGTGCGGGTTCAAGTTTGAGCGCGAGGAGCACGGGGCAGTACTGCATGTGCTCTGACGTCGCGTTTCCGCGCGCCATTCGGAAGGCACGTTTAGCCACATCCAGAGAAGAAGGCACATGCTTTCATCCTCTCTGATTGAAGTCGCGGAAGATAATGAGAAAGGCGACGGCTGTCCAAAGCGGGTTCTAGAAGTTTAGACAGGTGCCCGTCGATGGCTCGGCCAGTACGACTAGCTGCGCGAGCGTGGCAGTATCCTCGGCGAGTGCGCGCATCGCGGGCTTTGTTCGTCAAAAAGTACTCCGTGCATTGGGATTCGGTCGAGGTCATGGGAAGAGGAAGAGGTTGGGTACAAATCTAAGTCCGACAGCATCTCCTGATCTTCTTCCACATCCGCATCGATTCGGGCTTGAACAGAACAGCGCAGTACTAGTGGCATCGCTCATGTGCTTTATCATCCTTACACAGCTGCATCACGCGCTCCAAGATGGTCGTGGCATTGTGTAATCTGCGGCGCGCTCGTCTGCAGTCGCGCTGGACAGGCTTGACCGAATGCACACTTGCAACTCGCCAGTGACACATAACCAATCTCTGCGGCGCCGCTACACTTGCCTACCAGGCTCCAGCAGAAGACTGTCTTGAAGAGCAGTGACGGGCCCTTGCCGACACCCCTCGACGGTTCTACATCTATCTTGCTCAGGAGTCCGATGGCTAGGGAACCGCTGCACGCGACGCCGATGCGTCTGAGGACTCTGCAGCCCGCTTGACTGGCTCGACGCGTTTTTGTCGCGGTTGGAGCCCGACACGCGTCACTCTCGCCAGCCGTTGAAGAGGGGCGCAGTTACTAATAGAGCAAAGAGCGGTCTGGGTCTTACGGACGGCGTGTAATTCTCGTGCCACCGGACTGCGTTACATGTGCAAGAAGGCCCCGCCGCGCAGGGTCCGCGTCGTGCACGCGCTTTGCGCGCACGTCGCCGCCGCGCAACCTACCCGAGCACACGCCCATTATCTGATTTCCTCGTACTAAGCAACACGCTGGGTGGTGCTGCGGCCGTCGCTATAAAGGCGGTCCCAGTTTCGCGTTTTTGTCTCCACGCTTCACATTCTCCCGCACCTCTTCTGTGCACATTTGCCCTTCTTCGCCTTCAGATCGTTATGAAGTTCTTCATCGCTCTTGCTCTCTTTGGCGTAGCCATCGCGTCGCCGCTCCCACATGCCAAGCGCGAATGCGACTCTATCCCATCGCAAGCGGATCCCAGCGTTCTCGCGCAGGTCTACTCGATTTGCCAACAGCGCGGGTGTAACGACCGCGTACTCCTCGCGACGTACGTCCATTCCCTGCTCGCTCCTGCTGTCTGCCGTACTAATCGTCCCATCGCTCAGCTTCGAGACCCTCTGGATCGAAACGCACGGCAACAACCTCCCCTGCGGCGACCAGGACTCCCTCGGCGTATTCCAACAACGACCTTCGCAAGGTTGGGGCTCGCCCGCACAGCTGATGGACGTGACCTACTCTACCAACGCGTACCTCGACCTCTGCATCCCGACCGAAGCAGCGAACCCGGATACCGCACCTGGCGTTATCGCCCAAACGGTCCAAAGGAGCGATTACCCGGATCGGTACCAGCAAGTCGAAGGCGTTGCGCGCGGGCTTATTGCCCAAGTCCAAGGCGCTGTTCATGCGTCTCAAGCTGCTAGCGTGTGTAGCAGCACCTACACGCCCGTTGCTGGTACGTCGTAATCTTTACTAGTATCATGTCAAGGCAAGGCTGCTGACGCGCACAACCATCGACAGGCGACATCTGTTCGGTCATCGCGCAGAATTACGACATCTCCGTCGACCAATTCCTCTCCATGAACCCAAGCATCGACGCGCGTTGCTCCAACCTCCAGATCGGTACTGCGTATTGCGTCTGACGGGGCACGAATGACTCGGATATGTATCGCATTTATGTAACGCACTTATCTATCCCACTTCACACCGTGTTGCGACTTGCAATATATGGTAAATTCTATTCAGCGAACACTCTATCCTACGACAGGCAGACGAGACACAGGAAGAAACACAGGAACACGATGATAACGATGACGAGAGCAGATATCTGAGACCGCGACTGGGTTACAGGGATATCGATACCAGAAAGAACGAGAGGACGGGCGATTAGACGGAGAGTACAGTATGCATAGCGCCAATGAAAGCAAGAACGAAAGGAGCGCGTGTGGAGACTGTTGGATACAGTGTGGAACGAGTGGTAGATGCTGCGGGGCGCAAGGTGGTCGGTGGTCGGCGCGTTGGCCGAACCACCGGTCGATCCGAGAGAGCATCCGGATGGACGTATACGTAGTGTAGGGGCAGCGTGCGATGAGACGTGCAATGAACGTGGGTGTGTCGTGGGTGGTCAGGAGATCGAGATACCGGTACAGTAGTGATGCAAGGAGAGTGAGGACCATGGACGACGATGAACTTGAGAGCGGGGCAGACGAAAGATAGCGATGGGTCGTGAAGGTGATGAGAAAGGGCGAGCGAGGGGAGGAAAGGTAGGGACGAAAATGATAGCGGAAGGCGTGCATGCCCGGACGGGGCTCGCGCAACAACCGTCTACTGGCCTCGACGCTGCGAACCATGACGCGGGAGGGAGATAGGGGTAGTAAACACCTCAGAAAGCGTGCTGAGCAAGTTCCCAGTCGACAGACTCGCCATCGGCCCAGCATGACTCGCAAACGGCGCAAACACCTGAATCGGACGCGGCTTCTGCAGCTTGTTGCTGCGCGGCTTGCGGAAGGGCGGGAACGTCGCACGATCCGCAGGCTCAGCGCCCATCTTGAGAAGAGACGGCGAGCTGGTCGCGGTACGCAGGCGCGGCCCGACGAGGGCAGGGTCGACGTTGGGGGAGAGGTGGGCGTTCTTGGCGCGGGCGCGGGTGAGGAGATGAGGAGGGATATCGTCCTTAGGCGGGACGGGCGGTGGAGGCGGGGAGAGACGCGGCTCTTTGTAGCGCACCTCGCGCTGGAGGATGTAACTATACTTCTTCTCCTGAGCCTGAGGTCTCTCAGAGACGGTGCGCGAGCGGCGGTACGCGTCGTTGTTCGTAGAATCGCGCAGGTGCGCGTGCGGGTGGTGGTGGGGGTTGTTGTCATGGACGGGGCGGGTGTGGTGCGATCCGAGGCGCGGGAACACAGCGCTGTCCCCAGTCCCAAGGGCCTTCACCAAGTCGTCAAAGCGGCTGTCCCTATCGCGCGCGGCGGGCATGGAGTTGCCCGCGTTGGCGAAGGGATGAACGAATTGAAGTTGGCTGGGCCCAGGGGCTGGAGGTTGGGGGAGGCTGCGGTCGTGCAGGACGGGCTGGGGGGAGCGGTCATGCGGGACGAGCTGGGGGAGCGCGCGGAAGTGCCCCTCATGCACGCCGCAGGGCACCCACTGTCCACTATCCTTCCGAACGGGCTCGAGCAACGACTGGTGCACTTCGTCGAGGATATCTTCAAGCGAGCATCCAACGCCGGAGTCGGAGTCGACGTAGGTCGTGAACGACTCGTCGCTGACAGGAGGTTCGGCCCAGTCGAATTGATCGAGGATCTTAGATATGCGTGGTTCATGTCAGCGCGCGCGGAGACGAGCAAAAAAAGCGAGAATGCGCACCTCGGTGGAAGGATCGTCAGACTCGAGCTCGAGATCCTCCTCGCGGCCAAGGGATTCCGCGTCGTACCCGCGCCCACGCTGGAGATATGCGAGAGAATGTGCTGTAACCGGTGGGTCTTGAGGAGGCATGGTGTGCTCCAGCTTGTCGAGCGCGTCGCGCATGAAGGTGAGACCGAAGGAAGACGCCGTGCCGGGGTCGTCGAATCGCGGAGAGCTCATATCTTCGTACGCGTACGAGCGCGTGGTGTCAAGGCTTGACTGAGCGGAGTGTGGCATCGTTGCCGGAGTGTTGAGGTGTGTGTAACCGCGAGACGGCGAACGTTAACGACGGCAGTTGCGGGACTTGCGGTGGGAAAACGAGAGAGAGAGGGCAAAGATCTGCGAAGCGCGCGACCCCGCCGTTGTTATAAAGAACCGGAAGCAAATCATGGACCACGCCTCCCGTTTTTCTCCACAACCACGACGGCACGTCTTCCCCTCGGCTAAGTTACGAAATGAACATCAGCAGATTGATGCAGCGCATGCGGTGGAGAATTCACACTTACTGGCCAGTCGGAGAGAATGGCGTGCGACGCGCAAAAGTCGGAACCCTGCACCCGCCGCCGAGGCCGCTCGCACACGCAAAAAAAAGTCACTACCATCCACGCCTGAGTGTGCAGGCAGAGCCAGAAAGAGGTGGGGAGCACGGACTTGCAAGATATTGAGTACTTGTAAGAAACCGCTGCGAGAACCGTTTCCGGACGTCGCAGAACCGCTGCGTGCTGCCTAGGACCAGCAATACCGCCAAAGACCGTCAGAGTGGGTCAGTACTCTTGGGAGCGCGGGGACGAGCGGAACACGTTGCATGGTGTACGGACGCTCAATGCATCCAGGATCTGCCGGCATCTCCGAGCCGAAGGAAGCACACTCGAAAAGTACAACGATTCCAAGTCCGATACTCAATTGGCACAGGATCCGGACCCCGCAGGATGTACACGTAGCTCTGTAACGAGATCTGATGCGAGAATTGAGCATTTGCCCTGGCCGGGAGGAGGGTAGACAGCACCATACAGAACAGAACAGAGCACGAGGAGCATTGGGTCTGGAACTGAACGACGTCACCGTGAGCGTTGGTGCGATAGGCGAACGAGGAGCGTCAACGCGAGATATCGGGTGAAGGGAATAGACAGTCCTCCGTCCGCATCCACGTACATCGTGCAGTTCGACCTGGCCAAGATGTTCGAGGGTGTACGCTTCGGCTACGAGACCCTCCTGAGGAACTATCGTTGCGTGTCGCAAGCACAGAGCCGTATAGTGCTGCGCGCGCATCTTTTGGTGCTCCGCGGTACAGAAGCAACTCTCCTTGGCGACGTAGGAATAATATGCGTCTGTATGGCCGGGAGTTATCTTTGGAGGCCTTGGGAAGCTCGGTGGCGGTCGAGGCTACGTGTCCCGCTGAGGATAGGTCCCTAGCAACGAGCTCTTGCGAGCACGCCATCTCAATGCCCGTATTCCCGCTGGTACGAGCTTCGGTGATTGGGAGGTTGAGATACTCTACAGCCCGAGCGAGGTTCCCCGTATCGAACATCAGGGATCACGTAGTCCGAGGTATGCTGCGAAGAGGCTGTAGAGAGTTGGAAGTGTCCGCAAAGCGCGTCTCCTACGGTGCAGCTTCTCGAGGTATACGAAAGTGTAACGAGCATACGTCACCCTTCGGGCTCGCAGCGCTAAGTCGAGTTCACAGTGGACGCTGCCGCACGACGGGCCAGTTGTAGACAGTAACCTTATGGTACGCATGGTGCAGCGCCTAAGGGGGCGGACTGGCGCCCAGTCTGCGCGTAAAGTAGCATTGGTGAAATGCAGCAGGCCGTTGCACGTCCGTAAGGGAATAGCAGGTGTAGGTCTGCGTGCGGACGCCGGGGTCGCCGGGACCAGCGTCAGGCGTGGTTTCTCGCCGGCCCGCCTTGCAACCAGGTGGTCGTCATTCGTGCAGGAATCGACCACGATGAACGAGGAGCACGCGATGGATGCACCACAGCGCACTTGAAGCGCTCGAGAGCAATCTTGTCGTCGAGACGAGAGCGCAGTTCCTCGCGTCATCGACGGCCGTCGTTCCTCCTGCCCGAGGCCGCGTGCACCTTGGTCCCAGGATAGGATATGATAGGCAAGCCAGTGCGCCGTATTAGCAGCCGCGCGTAGTCTGGGTTCCCAGGCGACGAAAGCGCGCTCGAAGGTCGAAGGTCGAAGGTCATGGTGGCTGCTCTAGACAGCGCGAAACGCCTGCAGCTGCCATCGCGATATCGCGGGCGCGAGGAATGGTGAAAGAAGCGTACACGAATGACGTGTGCGTCTAGGGCCTACTGCAGAGCTGCACTGGCATCGCGTCGGACAAAGACAAGATGCAACACGTCCCCAGCTAGTCCCCAGCCGGCTTCCTCCCTCTACGTTCGGAAACGAGTTCAAAGACTAGGATACCAGTACTACAAATACAGTTTTCCCAACCCCTACGCGAATTCACTCAAATCTATATCATACATAAAGTGCTAGAGTAACAAATGGTCATCAGCGAGCGGCCTTAAACCACACGCGAAAGAAGGGACGATGGACGGACCTTGTGCAGCGTCATCACTTTTACAACCCACGCTTCGAGGTGGAAGATCTTCTTCGAGCCAAGACGCATGCGCATCTCCTACACAGGGCGTAAGGGGAAGGAAGGAGGGGGAGGGGGGAGGGGAGGACGCACGTATACGGCCGCCCAGTGCATCACGTCCGCTTTCAGTGCGCCGTCTACGCGTTCCACGACGCGCTCTGCGACGGTCTTAACGCCAGGTCAGTACATGAGGACCAAGACGAAGATGAGGGTGCGACGGACCTTGATGATAACAGTCGGCGGGATACAGTGACTCAGCAGCTCGTAGAACTTGGCGCGCACGGCGAGTACTTGAGTAGGCGTCTGCTCCGCGACTATCATATCCGCTACTTTGTGACAGTACGTCTCCCAGTCCGGCTTTGCGATCTTCAAGTCGCCCGTCAGGTCCGGTCTACACGCGACGAGAGTGAGCAAAGGACGGGCAGGATGAGGGGGGGGACGAACGATTGCATCTTGAGCGCTTCGAGGACGAGGATCGCTTTACGCATATTCCCATTCGCGTCTGCCACGATCTGTTCAGCAGCGCTTTGGGGCAAGTCGAACTTTTCCTTCTTAGCGACGTGCGCCAGGACCGCGTGCATCTTCACACACCCACCCACCCTCGTCAGCCGCGCCTCCCACACAAAAGCCAGACGAGTAACGCGTACCTCATCAGGGGAGGGCGCCGCAACGCGGACGAGTAGACATCTCGACTTGATAGGGGCGATGAGTTTACTGGTCGAGTTGGCGCATAAGACGAGCCGCATATTCGACATGTACTTTTCCATCGTCCGACGCAGCGCCGCCTGTGCGTCGCGCGACAGACTATCGGCTTCGTTGATAATCACAACTAGCAGCGTCAGCCCGGGGCGGCAAGTGTGTGGGGAGGGGGGGAGGGGGGCGTACCTTTGAACCGTTGTTTGGCGTTCAAGTCGATTTGTTGCGTCCCAGCGATTTCTTTCAAGATTTCTTGTATCACGACGCGGTCGTAGTTCCCAACATCGCTAAAAGGTCGACATGAGCCCCCAGTTGACCCGTGGCGCAAACCAACACGCACCTGGGCGTGAGCTCGATATGGAAGTTGCTCTGAACGACATTGACGTCCAACTTGCGTTTGGTCGGCGTCACGAACACGCGCTGGTCAATCTTAATCTACATCCAGCGCCCGTTTAGTATAGTCATCCCGCCGTCGTGTGTGCGGAGACTCGCCTTTTCGACGCCGTTCCCGAATATAGCGCGTAAAGTGGCAGATATCCTCGTCTTCTTCCCCGCGCCAGACGGTCCATAAAAAAGCATATGCGGAAAGTCGCCACTCGCAGCCTACACTGTCAGCCCACGTCGCGGTATCCTGGTCGAACGTGAACTCACCAGCGACTTTAACCGCGCGGATAGGTCGGTGTGGTAGTGCAGGTCATCGAGCGCGCGTGGACGGTACTATAGTAGGATTGTGAGAAGAATAAGATTGGGTGGTTGGATGGGACGGGGACGGACTTTGTCGACCCAGAGAGACATTGTGATGGTGGTGGTCGGAAGGCAAGGACCGGGAGCGGATACGCGGTTTATAGCTCCGATATCTCTCGTGTTTTCTCCGATGTCCAAGAGAACCTCCGAATACATCAGAAACGGGAGAATGGACAGTGAACCACTGAGTCTTCGAGGCTTACAGGAGACTGGAGTTACATAAGATAAACCTGCAACTTACAACACCAATTATTACAGCTACTTCGAGATCTCCAGGCTCCAGCAGTCCTCACAAAGACTTGAACTGCCTTTGGTCTTGGCACCTTTAGTTCCACCTCTCGCATATAGTTGTGAGCGGCGGGTTCCCCCGTCTCGAAAACATGTGAAACGCGTAAGTAGTGGCACCAAGTAAGACGTCCGTTCAAGTTCTGGCGCAAACTTGAAGAGCTCCAGACTTCTGTGCAATTCCAGCTTCGAACTCTCAACATACCACCCTCTCAGGTTTCAAGGTTCCAATAACCTGCTGAAACCTGTCGTGGCTCACATCTTGAAGAGAGACTAGTCCATTCCTCCCGTCAGGAATGACTTGCGGCAAGCACGATGGCCAGGCATAGAGCCTTGTTCTCTTGTTAGACACTCGATGCCAAATACCATCTGACTCTACGCTTTGACGCACCCAACAGGACCCGAAGGTGGCGCACGGGGAGGCGTGTTCGGCATCGACGCGGTCAGAATTGACATCACCGCGTCTTGTCGACGTATATAGCTTAGCCCCTCTACGCAGGTGGGGAGACAATACTCTCAAAATCTGATATGGTCGCTCTTAACGTACAACAGACGCAGCAGCGTTTTGGCGTTAGCATTGCGATCAAGAAGCTTTCGGATAACTTGACGCCGGAGGAAGAGCGGAACGTCGCAACCGTTCTGCAGGTTCGTCCCAGCAGTCTCTCTTCCCATTTTCTAGGACCGAAGGCTCACGGTATCTCAGTATATGCATGTTGCGTACTCGTACGAGTTGAACAAGGGCGGAGAGAGCGTGTTGCAGTTCTGCGCTCCGGATAATACGTTCGAGGCGCCGTCGACGTTCCCGAAGGCGCACACCGTCGATGGATACTCCGAGTCCCACGCGCGTGAGTAGTACCTGCGTCATAGCTTCTCTCTCTTCCGGCCCAACACACCTGACAACGTTTATGCAGAGGTACTCTCAAGTCTCACGGACCTGCACATCATCCACTTCGACGTCGTCACCGCCAAAGACGACACCGTCGCCCTCCGCTACAGCGCCGAAGGCACCCACAAGGGCTTACCGCACAACGGCATCCAGGCAACAGGCAAACACGCGACCTGGACCGCGCAGGGACATTTCGTCCTCGAGAACGGGAAGATCAAACATTGGTGGAAGGTCTGAGCGTTCCTCCGGAATTCCGTAGTTACTGACGCGCTTGACAGGACTGGGACAAGATGCAGATGTGGAAGAAACTTGGATGGGTCCAGCCGAACGATGCGGACTTCGCTTGAGAGTTCAGCGCGAGGCTCCGAGTCGGTAGCGTCCTCCGGCGCTTGTATTAGTATACGTGTGTGTAGCGCCCGAGACGAAAAGATCCTCTGCGTTACATACCGGTACTTAGGGGCTAAGTTATCTGCGCGGACGGTCCGGTCCCGGTGGGATCGGCAACGGCAACGTCAGCCACCGCCGGATCAGCGTGCTGGTCAGGGCGCTGGCAGGATTTGCGCGTCGCAAATCCGAGGCAATCCAGAAAGTCCCCGGAAGGTGGGAATCAGTCTCTCATTTCATTCACTGGTAGATGCAGAGGAGCATGTATGTATTCACTGCGCGCGCGACCCATATTCCCAACGCGTTGGCGAGAGCTGCTCCACAGTATCTCGCAGTCTAGGCGAGTGTCGCAGACGTTTCGGCAGGTTTCGGCAGGAAGCGCGTCAGTTTACGACGTTGCGACACTCGCCTAGACTGTGGAGCAGCTCTCGCCACGCAGCAGCGATACGAGTCGCGCGCGCAGTGATTGCGAGGGATCACAGGATGCTGAGCGACAACAGGACAGCGAATATAAATCAAGTGCGGTTCAAGTTTGAACGTGACGACAATGCCAGTGTTCCCCGAACGGGGGTGGAACGACGGGTAACACGTCGCCGAAGAGAGACGACGGCCTCATGCTACCGGCCAGCAATGACCGGACGCCTGGGTCGTGGAATCTTCTCACTCTATGCAGACGACCATAACGTACAGCAGATAGACTGCGCCGGTCGTCTCACCTGCTCCCACTTGCCACCGTACACATTGCGCACCCACACCTGACGCGGCATGAGCGCGATCGTGAAGACGATGGTGTGAAGCGACGGGCAGGCGCGTGCGAGCTGTGCGACGAGTGACGCGCGGTCGTCCTCGAGACACGTGATGGGCAAACTTTGCAAGCTCAGAACGAGCGTGCGGAGGGAGTGCAGCTTGGAGAGAGCCGTCGTGCACGATGCGACCTACAGTACATTAGTCATCCCCCCAAATATCCGCCGCGTGAGATGAACGTACGGAGTCTAAGAAGTGGCATTCGCCCATATATTCGAGAGAGGGGAGGTGACGCGCAAGGTCGTCGATGTCGCGCGCTCGCAGCTTGAAGCCTTGGATGACGAGCAGCGCGCGGACGGGCCCGCGGGAGAGCGCGAGGCGCGATGCGACGCGCGCGCACGAATCGCTGCCCCAGACGTACGTCTCGATATGCGTGACTGGTCGTCGGGGAGCTAGCTCCGTTGCGATGCGCGGCGTGAGCGCGCGGATGACGGAGAGATTGGGCAAAGCCTTGGCCGAGAGTTTGCGTCCTGGAAGCGCCGAGGAGAGACGGGAGTGCAACGTGGTGAGCTCTGTGATGTGTGGTTGAGACTCTAGAAAGTCGAGGGTCGTCTGGAGATGCATTAGGGGCCAATGAACAACCGCGAAGGAAGATGGCGCACCTTGTCCAAAGGCGCCGTGGAGGCGAACGAGTTGAGGGCGAGCCGCGAGCCGCGGAGGACGCCTCCTAGTTTCACACCGGCGACTTGTCCACTGACGGACAGTGTGCGCAAGTTCTTCATGAGAGGTATGCACGTCGTGATGCATGCGCCGCTCTCGACCCGCTTCGACGCACAAGGCCGTTTCTTCGTCGGTCGCCTCCTTGTAAACTCTTCAAAGTAGTCGACCGTCGCACAAGCTCCAGGAAGAAACAACGAGCACTTGCGCACATGGCGCGCAATCCGTCCAGCGTACTTGGCAAAGAACTCGCAGAAGAGAGGCTCGTTCTCCGGGTCGAGCTCGACCGTGCTGTACAACACGCGCTCGGCCTCAGCGCGCAGAAGGGTGCACACCGCCGTGAGTGTGAGGAGCGCTGGGCGGTGGTCGATGGCCTCGACGATCGGCCGGTACAGTTCCAGAGGGAGACGAGACAGCTGCAGGTGCATAACGATCGCGAGCTAGTGGCGGGCAGGAGCTGGGTAAGTGCAGCGCATGGCCAACACGACATGGGGTTTATAAAGGGCCCCTGTGGTTTGGCAGCGCCATCCGACTGACACGGGCGCGGAGGCATCGACCCAAAACGTGATCTCCCGGCAAGAGGCGCCCGCGGCCGTTTGATATGTTCCGCGGGCTTCGGACGGCCTTATTTCCGCGGCCGGCGCGGGTTTGGTCTGTAGTTTGGGTTTCGACACGAGTAAGTATACATTGGGAGACAAGCTCATGGACGTTGTCAGCTATAGACGGAGTGGCTGTGAGCTAGGGGTCCGTCGCACATCTGTGGCTAGGTAGGATGATCACTGCGCGAGCACCGGAGTAACTGCGACTGACCTTTGCACCGGAAACCTAGTTCAAACCGGCTTATCTGACGAATCAAGGGTACTGGTAGGGCAAACCATGGTGTATGACAGCACTATGCTGAGAACTCACTACAACTCCTCCGGGCGCGACTCGCCGAACAGCGGGAACGGGGCTTATGGCCGAGATGACGTGTCAGCTCGATATTCATTGTATAGAGGAAGGATAGTTAGAGAAATTCTACACAGATCTATAGAATTAGAGGAGACTGGAGGGTGTAGTAACATTGCGACCGCCGGATCTACGAGGATGTTTAGCGCCAGCACGAGGCTGCATGGCGATTCCCTCGTGGAATTGACGCGGACACTCGTACCAGCAGCTTCATACAGTCTACGTCCAAATTTCCGGATTGATCGACATCTCTAACGGAAGCGTCACCTGGGATCGGCGGTCACCAAGACCTCAATCTGCACTTCTCTTGGTAGGGGTGCATGCCTTTATAAAGACAACAATTTGCTTCGTCCATCCTATAGAGCTACTGCAAGCAGTATGCTGCTCATTCGTGCACTCCGGTTCCCCGTTTCGAGCGGGAAATTGAAGTGTGCGCTGGTGCAGGGTCCGCAGGAAACAGACCGGAGATTTCGAGATGGCACAGGCAGGAGCTGTTGTACCATTACAAATCAGCCTCCAGGGTACCGATCTCCTAGATCAGACGTCGGTCACGTGGCGTGACATGTAATAGCACTACACATTCGTACTTGACCTTTCTGAGAGACCGGATTCAGTTGGTAACGCTATTAGACGAGCTCAATGCACGTGCCGACCGCAAGGCTATTGCAGGTACAATCGCCGTACAATTCGCGGTACAACGATTAGGGAGCGTCCAGGAGGGGAAAGCCCGTTTCGCGATGAAGGGACTCGGAGGCACAATGAAGAACAAACTCCCATACACCATTGACTTTGCCCGTGTCCGACTAGTGAGAGAGTCGCCTCTCTTGACTTCAGCTTACTGTTTTGCATACTCACTGAGGATTCGAGTGAGGCATAGCATCGTGTCTGCTACTTGCATCCGTTTCCAACGCTCCCAGTACATCATGCTCTTACTTACGCCACCTTCTATTTTCCGTTTTCATTTCAGTGTCGGCAACTTCATTGCGACAAAGGAACGCCGAACCAAGCCGCGAGCCACTGCCCGTCAAGCCTTAGCCTCGAACGGCTACTAGTATTGCCGTGCATCTCCTGAATCTCGTCACGAACTTAAACCGTTGGAGCGAGACCCGAGTAAGCTACCTAGCGGCTGTGCTTCAAAAGGAAAGCTCTAGGCCTGCCTCGTGTTGTCGTCCCGGATATTCGAGTACAACTGTGCTCACCAAAGTCGAGAGAAACATGGTTTCCAATGAGGGCAACGGGCTTGGTTTCTTTGTCGTTGCAACTTAGTTTTGGTCGAGGTCCGCGGACAGGCAGCCGGAGGATCGACGGTCGCCAAGTCGGTGGGAGCCGAACGCCTCTTCGACCTGGGCCGTGACTAGTGAAAGTGCCTGAGTAGCTCCATCTTTCCCCACACTCACAAAGGCTTCAAATATGGCTCGTTACGCGTCGCGTAAGCTGCAATGGCCGTCCAGACGTCCCTCGTTTATCGTCTGCTGGCGCTGAGCTCTGTGCTCGTCTACGCCAATGCGCATGCGCACCTGGAAGCCCGCTCGCTATCCCTCCCAGCCATCCGAGCGCGTCAGCTTACGCGCTCGAAATTTCTTCGCCAGGCGACAAAGCGCCAGACTGGCTCGGGGTCGACAACGTCCCCGCTTCCGGGCGACACGGACGACGACGACTGGCTCGACGACTACACGTACGACGAGGCTGAGCTCCCTGTTGTCTTCGTAGAAAAGCCCGCGTTTGACGATTCCGAGACGGTGGTACCTCCTGCGCCTGTCGACGTCCCGCCCATACCGGACACGCGACCCGAGGATGACGGGACCACGATGCCCGACCTACCTGTAACACCCCCGGCGCCAGTGTGCATGATAGATCCCGCAGACAGCGCCCAGGAATTCGTACGTATCTTACTATCGTGTTGGTTGCCGATGCTGACGTGCACTCATTCGCGCAGTCTCTCATCGACGTTGGACAAAACCTTCTCATCGCCAAAAACTCGCACTTCGGACGCATGGTGGACTCTGACTTTGCCGAGAGCACGGAGGAGTACATCGAGAATTACCAGCCGCCGACTTTCTACTTCAGCAAGCCTGCATCTGGGCCAGACGGGTGCGTCGCCTGCCTGACATTGTTGACTTGCCCTGCTTATCTTCGTCTTATAGGTTCTACGACATCGCGATGGTCACCGAGGGCAGCGGCGTTCAGTATCTTGCTCGCACGTCCGCAGGCGAGGTCATCCTCGTATCCGTGAGCTCCGAGGGCCACAACCCCGTCGACGTCAACGGCGTGGACGTCGTCACCACACTCTTCAGCATCACCTGCGAGGGCTACATCTCTGCCTCCTCAACGCTCACCTCCCCTGCGACATCGTACATTTGGGACACGGACAGCACGTATGGCACCCTACTCGAAGGCGAGGCGAGCCGCGAGGGCAGCATCTTCACCGTGCCTGCGCGCTCTCCGCCAAGCTCTACGCCAGACCAGCGCAAACGCGCCAAACGGCTCCTGTCCAGCTACTCGAGTGGCTCTGCGCCGCGGTGCAGGTCGTGGCCTCCGAGATTGTGGGCAAACGTCCGTCCTGGAGCGAGAGGGCTGAATCCGAATGGATGTGGGTCTGGCGCGACTAGCCAGTGGATCCCACAGTTCAACGTGGGTGCACTGCGTATCCTATCAATCACTCTGGTGCTGACGACTTTTTGCTACAGTTTGGCGGGTGCTGCAATGACCACGACAACTGCTTTGGTGCGTTCACCGAGTAGTACGCTGCGAGTGTCGAGCATGCTGACATACGTGCGATGCTCAGATAATTGCGAAAACGGCAGCTTCGAGGTTCGTCACTATCCTTGTTCGCAGCGCGACGTTTGCTTACCAGCGCCCTTGGTTGGTTTTAGGGCTGCAACGATGTCTTCACGAACTGCATGGTCAGCGGCATCTGTGGCCAGATCGCCTGGTACCATCCTATCGACAAGGTAAACTGCAAGATAGCCGGTACGTAACATCTGGGCCGTCTGTTTGTGCGTACTACGCGCTCACGCCTCGTCGGTGCAGGATACTTCTACGGCTGGGTCGTCTCCACCTGGCTCGGCCAACTCGCGTTCTACAGCGCCAACACCGACCGCTGCCAATGCAACTGTCCAGATAACAAGGGCTACTGCTCGTACGTCGACAACTGTCTCGACCTGCGCACCGACAGCGGCAACTGCGGCGGGTGCGCAAGGTCGTGCTCGGGTCTATACGGTTCACATACGCACTGCGAGAACTGGGGATGCGCGTGCGATGCGGGCTGGGGCTGGTGTGGAGGAGGTGCATGCACGCCTCTGAACACGCAGCAGAACTGTGGTGGGTGTGGAAGGTCGTGTCCGGATGACATGCATTGCGAGGGGTCGGGCGATTGCGTGTGCAATGCGAACATCTGGTACGTTTCGTCGCTTTGATTGGTTGTGAGAATACGAGGGACTGACGTGGCGGCTCTGCAGGGGCAACGATGACAACAATTGCGGCGCGTGTAGGCGGAAGTGCGCGAACGGACACTCGTGCCAGGGTGGGACATGTGTATGCACGGCGGACATTATGAACGACAGTAACCACTGCGGTCCGTCTTTTTCTTTCACCTACTTCCTTCGTCGCTAACCCATCGTCTAGGTGGCTGTGGTAACGTTTGCCCACGCGGGACGAAGTGCGGTGGCGGGCAGTGCGTATGCGCGAAGGACCAGTGCGGGAACCTATGTCTCGACTTCCAGACGCACCCGCGTAACTGCGGCGCCTGCGGGACAGTGTGTCCCTCTGGCATCTGTCATAATGGGGCTTGCTACACGCCCGACCCGAGCGAGCCGGTCGACCCGAACGTGTGCGTCAAGAAGGACGCGATCGTCAACGGCGGGTTTGGTACGTAGATGGCTGGATGCTTCATGTGCCGTACTCTGACGAAATTCCAGATAATGGTACTATTGGATATGGATGGGACCCGGTGACGGTGACGGGCACGACCAACATCGGATACGGCTTCGACGCCGGCGCGACTTCAGCACCGAACAGCGCGTCAGTATTCCTTTCTTCTCCCACCGCACGGCGCTAATCCAATACAGTAACATCGGCATTTACAACGGCTACGTCGAGTTGGATCAGCAGATGACTCTCTGTCCGAGCACAGAATACGCCTTCACATTCAACGTGCGCAAGGTGGGCGGCACGCCCGGCGCGTATTGCTGGATCGCGAGCGTCATCGCGGGGCAGAACACCGGCGCTAAAGTCCTTGTACGTCCTCCGTCGTCCTCGTCTCGCCCCTTCCTAAGCGTGTTGCAGAACCCAGACGGTGCAATGGAGAGCGTGGGGCCTTTCTGGGTCAGTGTGGGCGAGAAGCCGGCCTGGGGAGGAGGTTGGGGTTGGGAACCGATCACCTTCAGCGACGATGGGAAATTCGCGTATGCGCAAATTGGGATTGGGATGTCGTGCGATGGCGCGAATGCATGGTCGTACTTCAGGATAGACGATGTTTCGGTGTATCCTGTGTAATACGTTCTTTCTTCGGACACTCATGGCTTTGCGGGAATTGTAGAGGTTTGAAATTTCTGTTGATGCCGGACAAGCACTTCGTTCGGCCGGTAGGGAGTCCGACTCCGAAGCCCGCTCCCTTCTTGGACTTGGACCACCAGCGCGCACCGCAATGCGCGTCGTCGTCGGGTCCGCCTCTTGAGCCTGGCTTGACATGGACTCACAGGCGTGGCTTAGAGGAGCTATCGTCCGTCATCAGAACCCGGATTCGTACTGCCCTTCCCTGGCCCGTACGGACAAGAGGATTCATTGTTTGCGATGCTCTCATTCGTCCAAGCATGTGGTCTGGAGCATGCCACCCAAGCTGCACATGCTCATCTCCCACAGGCGCGCGCCTATCCTGGTGTCGGTTGCGAGGGTTCAGAACGGCAGTCCCGTCCGTGTGCAGTACTGCATGCACCCTGCCGCAGGCGTGCCACGAAAATTTCTACAGGCTGGAATCACTGGTGGTAACTCGTCTTGCAACAGAAGATCACTGTGCTGGGTCTCTTATTCTCGGGGCTGTCGACGCCGCCGGACGGCTGGCTTCAGCGCTCTCTTTGGCGTCGACTTCTCGTCAAACCCGTCGGAAAGCGCCTCTGTTCCTACCCGCAGCGCTTGACGGGTTACTTTAGGTTGCGATGTCAGGAGAGTCCTGGCGGGGAGCCTTCCTTCCCAGCCCACCGTGGTCGCCGCATTCAGACTGTCGGCGAGACGTGCGCTCGCCTAGGACCAAGTATACGGAGTGCCATTAATAAAGCTCCTCCCGACATCACATCTGCCATCTGCTCTGTCTCTGCCAGCCCGCTCAAGTTCGGCGGTCTGTCCGACATCTACACCGGGGTCCTGAGTGGTCAAGGAGCCGAAAAAGGTACTAAGGTACGTCCGCTTCTATTTTGGACTTGGCGCAATTCACCCACCACGAGAAGGTCGCAATCAAGGTGCTCCGCATAACAACCCCATCAGGGGACAAATTCCGCCATGTGAGTTGTCCGCATCTCCGCTACTGCCTTGTCTGACGGACCGCGCAGAGATTCGAGCATGAATGTCTCATCTGGTATCATCTACGCCATGAGAACATTCACCCGATGTATGGCGTCTATAAAGCCCCCGGGCAGCCCTTCGCGATGGTGTCCGCATGGTGTGACAACGGCGACGTAAACCACTACCTTGAGCACATGAAGGCCGGACCCGTGAAGGAAATGCTGAAGCTGAAATTGGTGCGTTACTTGTCTTAGATGGGCGCGGCGTGTCTCATTCCACGCTGAAGTTGATCGATGTCTTCGCGGGTTTGAAATATAGTGAGCATTCCTGTTAGATCTATGAAGGCATTTAACCGCAGTGTATAAGTGCACGACAACCGTGTCGTACACGCTGATATCAAAGGTGTACGTACATCGACTTGCGCAGAACAACTTCGTGGCAAGGCCACTGACTCGCCACCTCATCTAGGCTAATGTCCTCGTGTCGGACGACGGAAACGCTCGTCTTAGCGACTTCGGCTACTCCAAGATTATCCAGGACCATCCGTCAACCTCAGAGCCCACTTCTGATAAAGGTACCTACCGCTGGATGGCCCCGGAGCTGATTGGAGACGAGTATCCTCGTCACACGGTTCAGACGGACGTGTGGGCTGGAGGCTGCCTTATCGTCGAGGTATTCAGTGCACTCTTCATGGCGACGTACGTCTCACGGCTCTGACAGGTTCAAAGTGGCTTCAGACCGTACTATACGAAGATACGGAACGAGCAAGTCATCATCGCCATTGCGCGCCTAGAGCTTCCGCATCGGCCTCCCGACGTTCCCGATGGCATGTGGGCGCTCACTCTTGCTTGTTGTAAGGCACGTCCACAAGAGCGCCTGCCCGTCGACACGTTGTTGGCGCGGTTGCGGCTATATCACCTCCTTTACGCGATGACCCACCACGTACGCGAATCATATATGAGAAGTATCACCGCTTACCCATTGAATTAGGCTGCTGGTGCCCGTATCGACCCACCAGAAGCGGTCGCACTTTTGGCGTCGATCCGCAGAAGCGCCTCCACCGCATCTGTGCTCGACTTGTCTTCGCATCAAGCGCTTCTCACCCTGACGGATATATCTCACCTTGGTGAGCGACCCGGTGACTCAGCTTCATGCATTGAACAAGATTCTTCAGATGTATTCGTTAACGTCCCTAACTGGGATGTATCGATTCAGCCTCTCGAAAAACTACTCCGTATCTGCGTTGATCGAGCGGCGTGCGGCGTATCTCAACCCTCAGGAGGCTGCATGCTCGCCACCGCATCCAGCTTAATATCTGTCCTATCCCACCTGCGCGCCTCCTCCCGCACGGTTGCCATAAAACACGACCCGGTCCGTCTTCGACCACTTGCAACTGCTTTGGCTTGCACAAATCACAAACGAGCCACAATGCTTATGCAACTCCTTAGTAGTCGTACGTAACCGAAACTCGGATCGTCACGAATGGGAACTGACATACTGCAGCCGCTATCGGGCATCCTATTCACAGTCATACACAGCCGGTGCTCTCTGTGACCTGGCTTGAGCGAGGCATCATCTCCGCGTCATGGCACGAAAGTTTACACCTTCACGTCCACAACCGTGCGACGGGGAGGACCGAGAGAACATTCTCAGTGCCCTGCTCGAACGTCAGCGGGCTCGTCTTTTCTCCAGACGGTCTTTTCGTGGCTTGCTATTCTGTCGACGGGTCCACGTCCCTGTTCGATGCGTACACCGGGAAGTCCCTGGTAGAACCCCTTCGCGGACACACCGGGCCAGTTTCCTGCGTCTCGTTCTCGCATAACGGTGCATCGATAGTCTCGGCCGCGCGAGACTCGACGATGCGCATTTGGAGCGTACAGACGGGGCGGACAATTGTCGGCCCAATCTTCGGCCATGCCACACCTGTGACTTCTATCGCTTACGCCCCAGACGATACCTGTATCGTCTCTGGCTCCGAAGACGGAGAGGTTCATGTTTGGGCGGCCCATAATGGCACGTCCGCTCGCGGACCAATCGCACAACACACGACAGCAGTGACTGGCGTCGCCGTCTCCCGCGATGGTAAAAGAATCATCTCCTCAGATCGGCTGGGGTTCATCCACGTCTGGAACAGTCATACACGTCAGACTGAACTGGTACCGTTATGCGGGTTCAAGTGTATCTCGTCCTTCGTTTTCTGTCCAGACGACGTTCGCATCGCTCTGCTCTCGGTGGACGGCATCCAGATCTTCAACTTGAATACGGGGGTCATTCTCGGCCCTTTCAAGCCTTACCTGGCTCGAGATATCCCCTTATCATTCTCGCCAGATGGCCGGTATCTTGTATCGTGCGGATGGGACGACTCGTTACAGATCTGGGACGCGTCCGGCGAGTACCTGCGATGGGATATTCCATAGTGGCAGGCAGTACAGTATCTCACGTCTCTCCCACCCATTGACGAGTATGAACGGATAGTTCGCATGTCACGAGCCGACTACTGTAGAACGCTATGCTACCACGGCTACGTCGCCCGTCGTTGATCTAGTCCTCACTCACTCGCATACCACAAGCCTTACACCGTACGACTTATCTCCCGCTGCAAACATCCCTCGTGCCTCACTGGTAGTAGGCTGGTACTAGTCGCGGGTGACGAGCTCTTCGGGTTAGGATGCCAGCGGATGCGACGTCCAGCGGCAGACTCAAGGGCGCGGCGACAAGTCGATTTCACGCACACTGAATAGCCGCTATATGTATGGAACACATTCTCTGCACCTCTTCAAAGCAAGATATCTCTCTGAATGGGATGGAACTGTAAGGGATTTGGTCGGTCCGCTTACAGGATTCCCAAGAAAGTCTATAGTACCCAGCGTGGTTGAGTGGCTTGAGGGGCAATAACGGCAGTAAATGGTACTTGGGACACTGTGGTAGGTAGGTAGGTAGGTAGATTCGGAGCTGATGGGCCTACATTAGACTGCCTCCGCTTCGGAGTGGTCTAGTGGCTAAGTCGGTTCGACTCCGACTTGTTCCATTTATCACTTTGATGCGCGTTACAGGAACTCACCGCTTCAATCTCTCCTCTGTGCTTACTATTCAACTTCATGCCGACTCTCCACCGCTGGCCGGAGTAGTGTAGCGGTAGGAAGGACAGGTGGGAATGAACCTGAGGTCCTCTTGTCCGATCCTTCAGTCGTACCCCTCCGATGTCGACCACCACGGCCTCCACTGTAAGAGGAACATGGTAAAGTAACCCCGCGCGTGGTAAATCGAGACAAGTCAGTATACGTATGCATGTCAGTCAAGACGTCCGAGTCGTATTGTCGCAATGAAGACTCAACGCCAGTCTCCTTTCCAGCCTTTTGACGTTGGAAGACAATAACCAAACGCATTCGCGTGCGGGTCTAGAGATCTCGACCTGATCCTCTCTCTGGTTTCGACTTGCTTGCACCTCCACGCTGCAACAACGTGGAGGCGTTCGCTCCGGCTGCACTGTGTCTGCTGTCACTTGACTCCGTCGAGATGTTTCTCAACGTTACACCATCGAGTCAGCACTTTGTCGTTCTCGTGGCCGGCTCAGCGCGAGGAAAGCTCAAGGAGCTCATACCCACACCGCCGTCAGCGCAGTACTAGTCGACAGCAGATTCGTCCTGAAAAGAGCACGAGCGCGTGTTCCTCGTCTCCCGCATGGAAAACATTACCTCTCGATGCGGGAAGTAATGGGTATGCATGCGATGTACATACTCAGTCGCGGATGCCCAGCTTCTCGAGATTAGTCTATCAAGGTTCACACTGTCCAAGACAACATGAAGTCGAAACATAAATACTATACCGACCACGAAGCGGAGTCCCTCTCTAACTCAGGTTCTGCAACACCCCATCCGTCAACGCGATCACCTACACCAACACGTCAGTCACGCCCTAACCACTCTACACGCCCGCACCTCGTCAATCGACGGCCGCTGTGCAGGATCCACGATGAGGCATTTGTCGATCAGCTGGCGCAGGCCGCGCGAGTACTCCGAAGGTGGGTGTTTATACTAAGCGCGTCAGAAGGAAGAGGAGAGGAATGGGGAGGAGCAGACGGACCTGAGCGTTCATAACGGCCATCTGGATGCTTGCGCCTTGTGCGGCCTGCGCTTCGAAGGGCGAGTAGAGGTAGGCGAGCGTGTAGAGCGTCGCGCCGAGTGACTGTGAGCGTGAGCGTGGGTCAGCGATCGGGATGAAGACGTGAGGGGAGGATGGACGGCACTTGGGACGTGCCACGACGCCGACGAGTTGGAGCAAGAATTGGCACGGCGACGCGCAGTGAACCAGCAGAGCGCAGGGCAGGTGGTCACAAGCCACTCGTCGCAGCCCGCGACAGCACAAACGTACTCACCCATATATCGACCTTCTCATCCAACGTCGTGTCCGTCTTGACATCAAACAGCTCCGGCGCCCTATAGGGCATACTGCTCCGCTCCGCGGCCATCTCCTGCTGCATCAACGCCTCCTGCCTCGTCGCAATCGGCACCCTTGCAGGCACAGCGGACCCAAGGTCCATAAGAACCGGAGTCGTCCCGTCATCGGCGAGCATGACGTTCGCGGGCTTGATATCGCGGTGGGCCCAGGGGTGCAGTTCGGATTCTTCACCCTCCGCGGCGGGTTCGTCGTCTGCAAGTGCATGGTTGAGTGACAGCGCAGGGCGAGGAAAAGGGGGACGCACCGGCCTCGAAGACGACTTCGGCTTGTGGCGCGCTGCGCATCTGACGCGCGCGAGACGAGGACGAAGGAGCGTGGTACGAGAACCCGCCTTCCGCGTCACCTTCAGGCTCAGGAAGACCTTGCTCCTCCTGCTCATGCTCCTGCTGCTCCTCCTGCCTCTTTCCACCTGCACGCCCACGCCATCAGAATCATCCTGCAACGAACGAACGGACAAGCACAAACGAACCCTTTCGCGCCTTCGCACGGTGCTGGTGCATCGCCTTGACGGCCTCGCAAGTCCCGCGGAAGATATTGACCATCTCGCGTTCAGGGAAATGCGTCCCGTGCAACGCGTGCGACGATAACGCGTCGTGCAAGTTCCCCCGCTTGAAATAGGGGAGAAAGAGGTAGACGATTTTCCCGTCGCCTTGGGGGTCCTGTACGACGGCCGAGTCGAGGATGCGCATGATGTTTGGGTGTCTATGTGGCAGCCCGTGTCAGTAAGCGCGCGACAGGAGAAGGACGGGAACGTACTTGAAGCGACGGTGGGCCTCGACTTCGCGCATGGCTTCTTGTACGCCGTCCGTCCCGGTTGGGCATCGGATAACTTTCAATGCGAATTGTCGCTGCGGGGAATGTGAGTAGGTTCGTATAGCAGAATGCAGAAATAACACGAACGCCGGAATGTTCGTCCTCTGCGAGGTAGACGAACGAGAAGCCGCCCTCGCCGAGCAGTTTGACCAGTTTGTCTGTACGAAGAAATGGCGTCGCCGCCGTGTTGTATGTGCGGGGCGGTTGGACAGACGCATGTTCAGTCGTTCGTGAGTGTTTCACCGCACAACGGCAGCGTCGGGTGGTTGACAGAGTCGGCGCGTCGGCATAGAGAGGAGCGCAACGTCCGGAATACGATTTCGTTCGCAGAAATGCGCGCGAATATATAGCGGTCGTCCAGGGTGGTTGACAACGTGCGTCGGCGACCCGCGCGAGTCAAGAATGGGTTCCGCAAGTCGTCAAAGCCAGTATAAAGTCGCCACGAGACAGGTTACGGGTAATATCGTCCAAGAGATTGTATAAACGTCCATATTGAACGGGAATAAGAAATATAAGCAGCAGGTCGCGCAACAGGTCTAAGACGCACAAGTACGGCCATTTATCTTGATTTTGGCTTGTTGGCGGCATACGCACGAGCTCAGCGCACTCAGCGCGTCGCGGGCGGCGTCCACGAGCCGGTTGACGTCCATGGTGCGTGGAACAGGAGGACAAGCTGTAACTGTCACCGCGCCGGCACTGCCCGCAGCTTGGCTTCGGCGATATTGGCCACGACGCCGCGACCGCCGACGACCGCACAGGCTCACGCTCTCAAGTGGCCGCTACAGGCCCTGAGGCAGCAAAATCTTACTTGGCACTGTCAATGCAGAGAAGGGGTACACTCTAAGTTCATCTCAGGCTTCGCTCCAATTCTTGTGTCTTACAAGTGTCTTACACCTTGCTTACACCACATGTCTGTCTGGTCGCTGGTCACAGTCACACGGATCCTCGAACGGTTCAAGTATTTAACGAATCTGGGCGAGCTATTGATCTTGGCACCGCTCGGATGTCTACGTCGAGAAAAGCCACAACGAGAACCCGTCTGTCGCCAAGCGTCGCTCTGCGTACGCACAACACAGTCAGGGTGTCTAGTCCGCCTTTCGAAAGCATGCGCACATGCACCATCGTTGACTCATCGTTGCGAATATTGGCTCACGGGCGGGTCGGACGTGCACTCTCTTGCTCTCGTTCGCTCTAAACGTCCTGGGAACTAGTGCTTTCACGTACATCCATCCCGACTTCGACGAGGCCGCTATCGACGTCACACCCATCTCACTTGTACCAACGACGAGATTGCTCCGAGAGATGACCGCCATTTGTCGTTCTCACGAGCTTCGCATCAACCGCTGCTCTGTATCAGGGCGTAGCGAGTAGCGGTACCAGTACTTGCCGGCTCATTTGCTCTCATGCTCTGGAGCACAGCGGGCCACGGACATGCAGTTTGAGTGCGGACTTCTTCGCCCAACTGGCGAGGCCTCAGTTGTACTTGTTTGTTGTGCGGGCTGGCCGCCAACCCTCGAAAAATGGCCCACTCGGTACCAATATCCACATATTAGGCCAGGGGTAAGACCTGTAAGGCGCCAAAATACCCAGCCAAAGCCGCTCGATCCCACGGCGGGCAGAGAGCTTGGAGAACGGTCTGGATTCTTCGCCCCAATAGGGCATATTGGGCTCGATATGGTTTATCGACCTGAAGAATGTCTGCCATTGTTCAAGCTTTTTGCCCGCCGTGTCCCTCTGCAGGAGTATCGTTCCCGGGAGGCAACTGCCATGGACGTGGTCTATACACTTCCTTCTCCACGATGCTGCCCGCAAGGGAGGTTCAAACGATACAATTGGGGAGAGACAATGCCACGGACGCCCTAGTTAAACCAGCGAGAGCTACTAATGCGCAGGTAGCTACAAAATTTCTAATCACTAGTCTCTCACCGTCAGCTCTCAATCGAGTGAATCGTGAAGCTTACTTGTTGTTCTCCGAGATGTTGACGGTGTCGAGGAGCGCCGCCAGCGCGTCTTTCAGTTTCTGATCGAGATCCCGAATCTGTGCCACCAGCGCGTCGATGTACTGCTGGGAGTACTGGCGGTCCTGATACAGCTGGCGTATCTCGGCTCTGAGCAGCGTTATTTCCTCCCGAAGTTGGGTTGGCGTAGGACGACCTTGACTGTATCTCGGAGTGCACTGTCGGACGCTGAGAGTCGCGCCCAGAAAAGAGTGAATAACCGTACGTCTCGGTCCCTGTCGACGCATCGCGAGCACTTCTTGTGGGGGTTGTCTCCCAGCACGGGAGGGCTATCGCACCCCTTGCGACTGGAACGAAGTGAGGATGCAGGCGGCTCGTATGGGTTCGGAAACGTACTCATTAGCACACTCCGCACAGGCGAGCGGATATCCTGTCATCCCTACGAGAGACTGTTCGCTGCTGGAGGGGTTCATCGAATCTATAGACCTCCATGACCTCGCGGCGCAGCTTATGGACACATTACGACTTCCATCGGTCGGACAGACACAGTCCGCGCGCAACTTCTGTAAGGAAGACGGGGACTCAGCGCACGAGTAACAGGCAACGTGGACGATGTTACGGAGTCCCTCGAGTGCGTTAGCTCTGCTTCGCAAAACTCCCGGACGAATGGACTTAGGTCTGGCACAGCCAACAGCCTGCCCCTGCGCTCCGGCATACCACGAGTCACTTCACGAGACCACCTCCTATCGATACGCTTTTTGATGCATGTAGATCTTCGGCGGTGGATGACACGCCTCAGTAGCAAGGATCCAGGGATGCAGGGTTAATCTCGTCGCTTCGCCCGGGATTACCACTGTATTCTGTAAATAGCTCCCTGACGTCGGGCGTCTGTGATTATATCAAGGGTGTTGGTCATCCGGGGACTGTCAGCTTCGGGTCGGGCTTCGCCTACTCGTGGTCGACGTAGAATTCTGATGATTGATAGAAAAAAGTGACGCGCTCATGTGTTCCGTGCAGAGATTGCGTGCGACATGAGTTACGAGTTTATTGTCCCTGCGATGCTGAGCTTAGGGCTATCGATGAAGCCACCTTGACCACCACCGTGCTAGCGAGTTCCTGATGGAACGTCAGCCGGCCGAATATAATGTAGTGCTTCGACAGATCAGCGAAGATACAATACACGCTGTGTAGAGCATACGATGGAAACACGTCATTAGATTTCCGCCGAGGCGTTGACTGAAGACCCTCAAGGGTCGAAGGTGGATAGGATATTGTAAACAGTGTAAACATGGAACCCTGTCCTTCGCTTACATAAATAGGCGTTGGTAAGTACTTACTGTACCATTTCGACCGTTTGTTCGTGTACGCTTGTTTGTGTATGTTTATTGAACCTCCCAATGCATGTCCGAGGGGTCGCGTTATATGTTACAACGTACCTTATCGGGCAAATTACATAATACGCTGTGCACATATGCATCCGGCCGCGAAACTACTGACCGCAAAGGGCAATTACGTCCGGGCCCAGGAGAGCGTTACATGTTACAAATTTGTATTAATTAGGTTTGGAGCCCGGTTTTACATGTTAAAAGAAATCATCTGGTTGCAATGGTACTGTACAGTATGATGGACCGACTCGTCCATTTGGGAATTGCGGAGGCCAAGAAAGAGAATGGGTCCAACATTCGGGGCTCTTGTGGGTATACGGACGAACCAAGGCAACAGAGGTCACGGGTACAGGAAGAAAAGTGGACTCGACGGCAAGTACCGGAGATCTTGCCGAACTTGAAAACTTGGTCAACCTGTCCAAGCTGTCGGAGTGTATCGAAGCTGTAATATATCTTGCTGATGCGTCCCTCTCTCGCCTCCTGGCCCAATAGCTTACCGAAAGGAAAGGATGCTGAAGCCTGAGCGCTCCTTGATACTTCCCAGGGTGAGAATTGAATTGACCCGAGCAGCCCTGCAGCTGCCCTGCCTCTATCACATCTGCCGGAGTGTGTAGGACACGGTCGGTACTCTAGCGAGGCCTTAAGAAATTTCCTGATTCGCTCCCAGTCTTCCACACAACGTCGGATGGTGTGCGGAAGGAGCGGTCCGCCGGCCAAGCCCAAGGGCTGGCCATGAGAAGAGGGTGACAAGCGGATGCTTTACGTCCTCTAGACTTATGCAAAGAGTGCGTCTATAGGTTCTATCGCAATGTCACGTGTGTTCAGCCTCGTGCTAGCCGCCAACCGCCGTCTGTTGGTGTACTATTTGTTACTCATGTTGTTCGTGCCCCATGTAAGCCTCATGTTCTTCCGCAATATCGATAGCTATATATATAAGTGGACGCTGCAAGGCGTTCATCACCTTCTTCTCCCACCTTCGTCGTCCCTGCGAGACGCGACAGGTTCATCCCTCCAGCGGTGACTCTGTTTCCTGACCTACCCTCTTCATCAAGGACGAACCCAACGCGGCCCTCTCGCCCAAGGCCGTACCGCCCTCTCGACGTACTCTACCATCGTCGACAACAGAATTTCGGGGACGGTCCGATACCTGTCGATCGCATTCACCGAAAAATCGGCTCACGTTGGGGAATTGTTTAATCATGATCTTCTCGCAAGATCTTTCGAGCTCCAGTTTGAGAGCGATAGAGATGGGTCCGTGCAGATGAGCCACGAGGAGTCACTGCCACATCACCTCGACACTCTGTAACGCAGGCACCACGGCCTACTGTAGGGGAAGTCAGAGTGGCCGACTCTGGCTCATTCTGCTCCAATTCTGGGAGTTCGATTCTGCAGCACGAATCCACGAGAATCGGTCGATTCTGCAGATCCGCCCAAAATCGAGAATCGACGCGCGACCTCGATTCCGACGGTGTCACTCGCCGATTCTGCCAACTTCACTTTCTCGTCCCAGGGTCGGTCCCCAGAGAATCGGGGGAAGTCAGAATGAATCAGATTCTTGTTTCAACGCGACTCGAGAATCGGATTGCGAATCAGCACAGAATCCGCTTGAATCGGTCAGCTCTGACTTCCCCCATTGTAACCGTGACATTGGCGCGTGCCGCGAGTAAGCCGGGCGAGCCACTTCCCAAACACGGTGTCATGTACAGAGTGAGAATCTCCTTATCAGTCAGCATACGAGGGCAGGCTCAGAGCGCCTGCAGTGGTAGGTAGGTAGGTAGGTACACAGTATAGGTCCAGACGCTTGCGCGTCGAACACCGGTTTCCAAAGGCCGGATGACGGAGGCAGAATCCTCATCCCCTTGGGACCGTAACTCCAAACAGTGCCGAGCAGGTATCGTTTCAACCGTCGACTTCTGATCGTTGTTCCGGACGGACAGTGGACATCCCGTTAATTAAGTTCGTACAAAGTATTCAGCTGGAATGTACATGGGCGCTTTTCCATAGATTTTGAGCACTCTGTGAGCAAAACCTGCCGTCAGGTCGATAGTGGGGACATCACATATCAGCATTTGGAGATATCTTGCAGCGTCCGTTACCGTAGACGCGATTGGTAGGTCAGGTCTCTCGCGATAGACTGTGGCGAGGTACTCTGTCCGAACCTCCATGAGGTCCTGCGACCCCGTGCAGCGCAGCATGGCATGTTCCGGGGTTTCTACTGAGCGTCTGCAGAATCGGCAGAGCCGCTCGTTATGCGGGACCTCTCGTCGATATCTCTCCGTCCATGCCAGACGTTCTACCGCAAGCAAATGACACCCGATGATTACAAGTGGAAAGGTGCGTATGAATGATTATCTAAGTGCGCAGTATTGGGAGCAAAGCAATAAAAGGTAGCGAGTACAGCAGACACCAAGTTCAACTCCATCACGCGGACCCGGGTTCGGATAGCTCGGACTCGTCTTCAATAGCGATTTCGACCTTGGCTTTCCCTTTCCCTTTGGCCTTGACCTTCACGACCCGCGCGCTTGGACATAGCTTCCGCACGCTGAGCTCGCATTGATCGCATTTCGGTCCTACGGGCACACATATCGTCTACACAGAGAAGGCGCGTGAGCGTTGCAAAAGAAGCAAAAAGAAGAGGGGACGAACCTGTCCGAAGCCGACGAGCATGTGGTTGACATCGTAATGAAGTTCTTTAGGGAGCCAGGATTGGAGGTTCAATCTGAGCGAGAGGATCAGAACACCGCGACAACACAGAGAAGGAGTGCGCGCCTCGTCTGTTCCGGCGTTGTGGTAGGCGGCTTGTGCCACCCCAACCTGTTCGAAATGCGATGAACGTGCGTGTCTACACCGATACCAACGTTCCTACATCGTGTCAGTAAAGAAGAATGATGGCTTCAGCGCGCGACGGTGACGTACAACTTCCACGCGCTCTGTAGGCACAAGAACGCCATCTTGGGTCCGACGCCAGGTAAAGAGCAAAGTTCGTCGACGGTCTTCGGTACGTCGCCATCAAAATCGTCTTTCAACTTCTGCGACGCCTGCGACGATAGTGAGGAATTGGACTATCGAGAGAGCTCGCCACCGACCTTCTTAATGTACTCCGTCTTTCGACGCCAGAACCCGACCTTGGCTATTGCACCTGAAATCACACTATCCTCCGCGGCGAGGACATTCTCGAGCGTAAGACCGTTCAGCGCCGTTCGCAGGTTCCCGATTGCGGTGTGAGTGACCTCGTCCTTAGTCTGCGATGACAGCATGAGCGCCATAAGGGTCACGAAACGTTTGGTCTGCGACGGGAATCCCGGATGAGTTCTTTGCGCGAGTTCTAGTGCAGAGTAAACGAACCTTGGGATCCTCTTCAAGCTCGGCCGGCGTATGACACCCCATAGTATCGACCGGCGCCACAACGCCCTCGCGCATCTTATGAATAAGGTCGTACACTTCGCGCCAATGCTCTGGAGCGGGATGAGGAACAGCGAGCTCCATCTGGATCGGTTTCTGCTTCTTCGGCGAGGCAGCGTTAGCCTTCTTCTTCGGTGTCGGAACGCCAGTTGGCAACGCAGCATGCTCGTCCATTTCGTGCTTCGTTTCGAGCGCTACGTGCGTAATATCGTCCACGACTTTGGAAGAAGATGCAGCGGTACGAGATTTAGCTTTACGAGGCGCAGGCGTTCTGGCCGACGTTTCAGCCTTGGTCACCGTCGCGCGGGTACGCTTTGCCGGCGTCGTGGGAGTCTCCAGAGCAGCAGCCAAAGTCGTATCTTCTTCTTTAATATTGGAAAAGGGCTCGTCGTCAGATTCCAGCTGTTGCATAGCCTCCGCGTCGGCGGGCGCGAGCTCGAAGAGCGTGACGGCTGGGTGATACGGCGACGGACGGGAAACGAGCTCAGAGTCCTCGAGCTTGCGCTTTAGAGACGGCGCTGACATGGTAAACGACGCGCGAGCAGTGAAGAAGATGCGCGCGGTACGTAGCGTAGCGGTGAAGGTGACGAGTTTCAGGTCTGCGGATCGAGAAGGCAAGGCGAAGGCGCGCCGATGCGGAGGCCGAAATCGCTCCACGGGAACAAACGCTGTTTTCGACTTATGATGGTGAATGCAGACTTCGGGCCTGTGAACATGTAATGACCGTCAGATATCGACAACGCGAGACGAGGTATACAAGAACTTCAAACATAGTGCATGAGTACTTGGCTCAGTCAGCGGTGCAAGGGGTGGGCGAAAAAAAAATTCTGTACGCCATGCGGAAAATTCTGTTAGCCCTTCAGCCCGACCCCCCCTCCCCCCATCGGCAGCTTCCGAAGGTTCCGGTAAGTCCGTTTGCATCCGAGAGAGAATTTTCGCCTCCAGATGGTATCCTACCGTGTTATAATGTACTTATATAGCTATTTTACGCCTTCTGAGACAGTAAGATGCCTGGTAGGTCCAATGCACACTGCGTTTCTCTCTCGAAGAACACGCGGAAGCAACTGTCAATGCTGTCATTATGTAAGCCGCACGTGCACGCATCGTTCTCGCAAGTCCTCGCCGGGCGTACTTAAGAATGGCCAAAGTTGCATAAAATGGGATGTCAAAGTAATATGTCCCGAGCTCAATGCAGTCTCAATTTGCCAAGTTTTGCTATAAGGGTCGGCTTAAGTGGACTTGTGTGGCACCCGCATCAAAGTGCAGACGTACTGAGGCTTCCCTAGGGTAAGTAGAAGGAAACTTAGGAGGGTAATTTGTGTCATAGAGTTTTCTATGGGTCTGCAACAAGTCCAGAGTATCTCACCACCGTGCTGGGACCCTTTATGGATGAAATCATGTCCAGACCAGGTCCAGACCACCTCGAGTAGCGATTTCTAGTCCATCTAGGGGTCTGCCATATGGCAAAAGTCATAGGAAATGGTTCACAGTATCAAATATTTGATTTATGATAAGAGAATAAAAAATTCTGTTAGGCCGAATCCCGGACCCACCCCCCACCCGGGTGCTGTACGGCGCTTAGCAAGCGCCTACCCCTTGCAGCGGTGCGGTAATTTCCCCGACGTGGCCGAGCTGAACGCCGTAAATACTAGTATCGTTGTACTAGTCCTGCCCTGTCCTGCAGAAATGAGTTGAGAGGAGAAACACGTACGAATTACCTTGGTCGTAAACGTGAACCTTCCAGAACGGTAAGGGTACTAGTAGAACTGCGTGCGACCGATGGCGTTGTATGTGTACACGGTACAGTATTGTGATACGCAGAGGACAGCAGACAGCATGTTAGACTCCATCACGCGGACGCGGATTCGGACAACTCGAACTCGTCTTCAGGAGCGATTTCGACCTTGGCTTTCCCTTTTCATTTGGGCTTGACCTTCGCGACTCGTGCACTCGGACACAACTTTCGAACGCTGAGCTCGCATTGGTCGCATTTTGGTCCTACAGGTACACATATCTTCTACAGATAAAGATCGCGTAAGCGATGCGTAGGAAGTAGTCGGGAGGGTGGACGAACGCGTGCAAAGCCGATAAGCGTGTGGTCGACGTCGTAATACAGTTCTTTCGGGAGCCATGATTGAAGGTTCAGTCTGAGGGAGGATCAGCGCACCGCTTGTCCGCGAGAAACACAGAGAAATACTACATGCCTCGTCTGTTCCGGCGTCGTAGTGGGCGGCTTGTGCCAACCCAGCCGATTCGTGATACGATGAACGTGCGTGTCAACACCGATACCGACGTTCCTGTATCATGTCAGTACAAAAAGATAACTTATTCATCGCGAGACGGGGACGTACAACTTCCATGCGCTCTGTAGACATAAGAATGCCGTTTTGGGCCCAACGCCAGGTAGGGAGCAAAGTTCTTCAACAGTCTTCGGTACGTCGCCATCATAGTCGTCCTTCAGCTTCTGCGAAGTCTGTGACAACAGTCAGGAACTGCGATGGGTGAAAGAGCTTGCTGCCGACCTTCTTGATGTACTCTGTCTTTCGACGCCAGAACCGGACTTTAGCTATCGCAGCTGAGATGACGCTATCCTCCGCGGCGAGAACGCTCTCGAGCGTGAGACCATTGAGTGCCGTCCGTAAGTTCCCAACGGCGGCGTGAGTGACCTCGTCCCTCGTCTGCGAGGACAGCATGAGGGCTATGAGGGTCACGAACCGCTTTGTCTGCAACAACGATTATAGATAGATTCGCCGCGGAAGTCAACTCAGAATGAACGTGCCTTGGGATCTGAATCCCCTTCAAGCTCGGCCGGCGTATCGACGCCCTCGCACATCTGATGGATAAGGTCGTACACCTCGCGCCAGTGCTCAGGAGCGGGATGAGGGACCGCGAGCTCCATCTGGATCGGTTTCTGCTTCTTAGGCGAGGCGTCGGCTTTCTTCTTCCCTTTGCTGGTTGGCAGAGCAGCCTGCTCGTCGGTTTCGTGTTTCGTTTCGAGCGCGACGTGCATGACATGGTCCACGACTTTGGAAGAAGATGTAGCGGCGCGAGACTTGGCTTTACGAGGTGTAGGCGTTCCCGCCGACGTTTCAGCATTGGTCCTACGCCTTGCCGGTGGGGTAGGAGCGTCCAGAGGAGGAGCCAGGTCCATATCTTCGTTCTTAACATTTGACACGGGCTTGTCATCAGATTCCAATCGTTTCGTAGCCTCCACGTCGGCAGGTGCGAGCTCTAAGAGCGTGACGGCTGGGTGATACAGAGACGGACGGGGAACGAGCTCTGAGTCCTCGAGCTTGCGCTTTGAAGACGGCGCTGACATAGTGAACGACGCGCGAGCTGAGAAAAATACACGCGCGGTGCGCAGCGTAGCGGTTAACGCGGCGAGCGCCAGGTCTGCGGATCGAGCAGGAAAGATGCGCTGATGCGGAGGCCGAAATCGCTCCACGGGGACAACGGCCAAGGATCTCACACATTCAGAGGCACGAATTACGGAGAATTTACTTCACAAAAATAATGAGACGTGGACGTTGTGATTTTATATTGATGTTTCGAATGTTGAAACCCCCTCAGAGACGTAAGTGGGTAGGTGATGTCGCATAGTTTGGGCGGACTTCAAGCCTTAGAAAAATGCTGAACCTGCAGTAGATTAGCGTACTAAGAAAAGTGTGGAAGTAGAATTATACTCGCCTTGGTTACTGATACTAGCCTAGGTCTCGTTAAGGGTGCCGGAATCGCCTTGACCAGGCTCGCTCGAAAACAGCAGGGAGTCATCGAACCATACAAAATCGGCGTTGTGTACCGCCCCCTCGGTTTGAGCGCTCGGGGTGAAGGCAGAGTCCGCATCATATCCTGAACAAAATATTGACGGTTAGGAAGCGGCTAGATCACGTAGGAGACGTACTCTGATGATCGCCATTCTCCGAGTTAAGCCAGTCGGAGGGAATCTGATTATTCAGTAGGACCGACGAATCTGCGTCAAGGAGGTTCACGTACCCCAGGGTTGTAGCCAAAAACCGCGAACAACGCATCCTTCTCGACTTGCTTCTTCGCCTCGACCAGCTCTTTCTCGAACCGGTCCCTCTCTTGCATCACAGTGCTATGCCTCTGGGACATATCGTCAAGCCGCTGCTGCAAGCCGATATTGTCCTGCCGCAGGATGTGATTCTGGTGCTGAAGAGCGGCCAGCTGCTGCATCAACGCCACGTTTTGCTCGAGCAGGAGATCATGGTGCCGCGCAGCGGCCGCCGCAGCGTGCTCCAGCTGGTCTATCTGGGCCTGCATCTGCAGCGGCTGGTGCGACGGCGCGCGGACCCACGGGATGCACTACTTCATGTTAGTCCAGTAGAGAAGCCCGAAAGGTAGAGTACTTGCCTGAGCTCCGCTCTGGGCACAGTTCTGACACTTGGCGTCTGTAGGGGTCGTACGGCGACATCCCATCTTCCTAATGACGTGCGTATCAGCACCAGCGAGCGGCTGTAAGTGCTTGAAGCTCGTCTGACCTTTGGTGACATTCTTTACAAGCCATGGATCTTCTTGATGAACGGGAGACAGAGTTGGGGGGAGGAGGAAGAAGAGCGTGGGGAACACGGTCATACAAAGCAACTCGGAACAGCTTCCGTCTGGCGACTTCTTCGCCGTGACAACGGTGCCAATATACTGTTATGACGAATCCGGTACAGCCCAGAACGGATCGTACACCCAAGGGAAAGGAACATCGTCACTCTTTCTTGAGGCTGTATTACCTAAGAATCTGGTCCAGAATGTAATGAGGAGACCGAGACAGAGCGCAGCCAGCACACTGCATTTATAGAACGAGGCAAAACTGCGAGACACAATACGTCGTATCCAACTACGAAGAGGAAGAGCGCCACGGCAAGCCCGCGGGAGCGGTGACATCCCACGCGAGGTTCAAATCGACGTTCCCTCCCGCAGGCACGGAGCACACCCACTCGAGCATCCCATCACCCTTATCCCCCTCCGATGGGTTCTCCTCATTCTTCAACGCCCATCTCGCATGAACTCCCTCGCCAATAGACCCAGGAATATCCTTTGGCTCGATCATAGCGACTTTGATACGCCCGTCCTGACTGACAGGCACCTGGTCGCGCACCACGAGCTTCTTGATCTCCGAGCGACGAGTATTCTTGACCGTTATCCGCTGTGAGAAGGAAGTAGTAGACGATTTGTTTTTGGCTGAAGCGAAGATGGAACCGGTGGGTTGTTTGAGGTGTTTCGATTGCGGATGGTACGTCACGCGTACCGCGCCGTCGAAGCCGAGTGAAGTCGAGAAGCTTTCTTGAGGCGAGACGTGCTACGATGGCGTTAGGTTGTAGAACGGGATTAGGAAGGAAAGAAGTGACGAACTGAGATTGAGGACTTTGCTACGAAGGAGTTGCCCAGGTACACGCTAGCTTGACCCGGCAAGAGCGGATAATTCGACGTGTTCTTAACTTTGCACTGTCAGTCCGGCGCGTCAGAAAGATGCATGCCATAGTTCCAACGCGCTCATACCGCACCTGCAAGAAGACACTAGGGATCTCCTTAGGAATGGAGATCCACTCTAGGTCGACGTTCGAAAGCGTCAGCTCCGCGATCGAGACTTTGTGCGTCTGCGAGTCGGCGTCGGTATCGCTCGGAATAGTTGAAAGTCCTTCGATAGAGAACGTAGCGGAGACAGCACTCTGGGATACAGACGCCACCTGCACGCGCATCATAGGCGGTGGAGGCGGCGGAGGAGGTCCAGCGGCGATGTCCCTTTCGGGGGCGCGAGGGAATCCTACAGCTTGAGGAGGCTCCGCGGGCGTGAAAATGGTTGGCATCTTCATCTGCGCGAAGCTGAAAGGCATAGGCCACCCTGAGGAGAAGGACTGCTCGGCGATAGTCAATGGGCGAAGCGTCGGGATGTCGCTTCCCAGTTGGGGAGACGCCGTGCTCAAGGTAAGGTGTACGCCGTCCCAATGTTCGCCTGTACGTTGCGCGATGGATGCCCGATAGTGCAGTAGGACTTTGTTACCCTCTTTCTCGTCCGCGATGGAGGCGCGTAGATCATAGAGCGGTGTCCAGGACGCCCCGGCGACGGTGTACGAAAGCGAGAGCTCAGCCTCGCTGTCCGTGTCGCTGAACACAACGATCGTCAACTTCACAGCACACTTCTGCGACTCTGTATCCGCGCGACTCGATACCTGCTCCTCTCGAATTTCGGCGTCGACAGCGGCGATCTCGTCATCCAGCGTGACGAAACTCTCGTTGATAGCGCGCCGTTTCTCGATGAAGAAGTCTAGAAATGTTCCCAGCTTGGAAGCATCGGCGTCTTTCGAGTTGAGCGTCTTGGAGTAGTCGTCTACGACTGCAGCCTGTCGTTCGAAGAGGTATCTTTCCGCTGTGAGCGCTGTGCGCTTCTTCGTCAGTGCCTGAAGGTTATCATTTTGCGCGGACAGCTTTGCAGGTGGAGGTGGACCTAAGGCGAGGACCGTAAGCGCTCAGATACGCTCCCCTAACCTTTCCACTCACTGTATATGACATCGAAAACTGCCGCGGCTCCGATCCCGTCGACGCGAATACTATCCTGGTCCAGTCCAGATGGTAAATGGGACACCACAACATCGTTTTGTCCAGCCTGGGTACATAGCAATGTAGTGAGCATTTTACAGGGACCAACCGCTACGTTCTTACCTTCAGTTGGACATTGATACGACGGTTAACTTCTGCGCGATCGACTTGGAACACAGTCACTGCGTGGACTCCATGAGCCGTAGCATCGTAGTCGACGATGTTTGTCATGGGAAGATGGGAAGGTTGCGGTTGAGAGGCAAGCTGCGGAAAATGCCAGTTGTGGCCAACGGCGCCTTTCGGGACGGAAGCCGACATTCTTATACTTCCTTCCTTCCTTCCTTTTCCGATGCGTCCAGCCTCTCGCATCGTCGTTGCAGCGTCATTCTCGTCTACGGAAACCGTTCTTCATACTATTCAGCTTGCTGCTGGCAGTTGACGTCCGTACACCCTATGCTCGTGGTCGCTCGCGCGCTGCCTTGCGCACGTGGTCGCGTAGAACGCTGGCCGTTTTGCCCACGACGCCTGGAGCGACTCAGAACAGGCCCCCGGCAAGCTCTTATAGAGCATTCATCCGCTAGCCCTGGGTTCTGGGTCGCGTTTTCAACCACCTGAAGCGCTCGATTTGGGTCGCGGTTACATATAGGGTCGGCTGTTTCCGGTCGTCTCCGATAACTCCGAAGCCAAATTCCACTGATTTGGCTCCGTGAGTGGCGCAAAGGAGGTGTATAGACACACCGGAGGCCTTCAACAGCCGCATTGCTATTATAGGCCTAGACACCGCACTCTCTGCCCTTGGCTGAGTCGTCACTGTGAGAATTCTGCCTCCGGATAGCTTCGCTGCGCTGGACAGACGCCCATTTTGGGTCGCGTTTAGATACAGGCTCCGGTAAGAGATCGGCCGTATTGGGTCGCGTTTACCTCTAAGGTGAGGCCGCCAGAGGCGGCGTTTTGGGTCGCGGTTAGATGAAGGCTTTAGCGGGGCTTGCCGGGGGCCTCTCAGAACGAGTGGTACTAGCTACTAGTACCAGTAAGACTGTAATGCGCCAATCTATCCGCAGCACGTTCAAGGCTACTTCCTCTGACACTCGACCTGTCGACGCCGCCTTGGTCGCATTGCTGGAAGTTGCTGCCTCAGTGCCTGCTCCAGGGTCGTATATAGATCATACCGACTTTTTGGCGCCGGAACGAGCTGAACGCTCGGATGCAAAACCGGCGCGAAAGTGAGCTTTGGGCTCGTTTCTCGCACAATACGTCTGACTAGAGCTATAAGCGCCGCAGAACCAGTGAGGAACCGACCTTTATCTCTTCTCTCCTCGTTCCGCGCCAAACTTCGCGCTCGCTTTGTCCACCCACGCCTTTCGTTCAGCATAGGGCGCTTCGGGTGTGGATCCCGATCCCGCCCCACGCTGAGAGGTCCCGCCGCCCCCAGTTCAGTCTACATCCGGAGCGCCAGCGCCCGTGTACCGCTCCCGTCCCCGCTTGCACGCTGCGTCCCGCGTTTACCTGCCGCGGCGGATTCTATCACCCCCGTGGACCGCTTCAAATCCACTGAAGCGACACACGTGGCGAGCGTCTCTCTCACGGAGATGTCAGGTGTGATTGTACATTCATTTCTGTTACACGAACTGCTAGTTCGCTGTATAGGTCTCGCAATCGAACACGGATCCGAACGTCAGAGGAGGGAACGTAATAGTCAGGATGTTCCGCGCTTCCTCAGCAGTGTCAAGCCGCTGTTTCAGCCCCCGGACCTCTTCCACAAGGGTCTCGCACATGATCCCGCGCTCTACAATCTGTTCCTGAGCACTCGTGTTCTGCTCTCGAAGATACGTCGCATAGAGGACGAGCTGATCGTAGTGCTGCTTCAGTTGGTCGAAGTTGTGTTGAAGCTGATCGCGGCTTTGCTGAATCTGAGCCTTCTCGTACTTCAACGTTGTAATCTCTTCTTGAAGCTGGCGCGGCGGAGGCACGGTCGACGGTACATTGGAATGCACTAGCCAAGATAATCGTCAGATTCCCGACCGGTTCTAGGGAGGCGTGGGACGTTACCGGGATTCCCTTGGAGGTGCACCGATTGCATGCCTCGTGAGGCTCTGTTTCGAGAGTGGGACTCGGCCGGCACTGTACTTTGCTGTGATTAAATCAGCAGTAGACGACGACTACAACGAGAAGATCTCGAACGTACGCGACCTTACAAGCAGCACAAGCAAGTGCTTTCACCATGCCGAAAGTAAACTGAGAGGGAATGAGGCAACCGCTACACCCGTACGACGCTTAAATAAACTTCAGATCTCACGTCGGACGTTTTATAGCCGTATCAGGTTGTTGGACATTGTCTCCTTTCGAGGGCTGGCTCCGGTGCAGGTCATTGGACATGGTCTCCCGTCGATGCTGGATCCGGTGCAGGTTGTTGGACGTGGTCTCCCGTCGATGCTGGATCCGGTGCAGGTTGTTTAGATCAATTTATCCACCTTTGATCCTCGAAGGATCTAAAGGCAACGCCTCGGTGGATCTACAATAACATGATTCTAGGATACCGTAAATCCGACTGCAAGGTCTGCAACGGCAAGCATCGATATCCTCCCCTGCTCTCCTGAACCCAGAACCTGAGTCGTCAATGAAACTTCCGCCATCGTCGCGAAAAAGTGTACGGGTCCGACGGGCAAATGCGACTTGGTTTCGGGGGGACTCCCGCCGGCCTTGCTCTCCCCCACGTGCGGACACGGCCACCGGTAACCCACCAAGCACGAGAGCAAAAAGCGGACGTGCTCAAATGCGAGCAGAGTCCGAGGAGACCGCCGAGAGGCATTGTTAGGTATGGTCTCCCGTCGATGCTGCATCCGGTGCATGTTGTTTGACATTGACTGCTTTGGATCTGTGCAGCCGTCAAAAGCCGTCAATGTCCAACAAGCTGTTAAGGCTATGGAACGTCCCACCGACGTGAAATATGAAGTCTATCTCAGCGTCGTAACAGTCGCGGACTCCGCTCAAGCATTCAACCTGCAACACATCGTGCGACTGACAATAAAATAGCTATCTTACAGTGTAAGGCAAGTCCCCCACCATGCCGGTGCCGTTCGACACGTCGCACTGCCACTGTGCGCTCTACAACGGGTTGCGGACTCCAGCTTACCGTCTGTTACAGTATGTAGCATGTGGCGACTGCCGAGGGGGTCACTGAACGCTAACGGAACGGGAAGCTCCAGACTTCCTGTCACAACCACGTAAGACAAAGAAATCTTTGCGCAGATAGCTCCTGCAGAGATACAGATCAGGTCATCCAGCACAGATACGTGGGTTATACATTCGTATGGCTATAAACCTCTCCGGCGTAAGGCCCGAATGATTGATCGTGGCCCTACGACGAGCGCCACTGCAAGCCCACGGGGACCGTGACGTCCCACGAGAAGTTCAGATCAACATTCCCTCCCGCAGGAACAGTGCACACCCACTCCAGCATCCCATCACCCGTCTCTCCCTCCGCCGGATTCTCCTCATTCTTCAGTGCCCATCTCGCTCTAACGCCCTCGCTCGCACCGACAGAGCCAGGTATATCCTTCGGCTCGATGACAGCGACCTTAATCCGTCCGTCCTGGCTCACAGGCACCTGGTCCCGCACGACGAGCTTCTTCACAGTCGCGCGGCGCGTATTCTTCACGCTGATGCGCTGAGAGAAGGATGTAGTAGACGTCTTGGCCGAGGCGAAGAGCGATCCGGTCGCCTGTTTGAGATGTTTTGATTGTGGGTGATACGTTACGCGTACGGCGCCGTCGACGCCTAGGGAGGTTGAGAAACTTTCGTGGGGCGAGACGTGCTGGAGTACGGCATCAGCGGCTGTGATGGCAATGTGGATACGATAGGATAACGAACCGGGATGGAGGACTTCGCGACGAACGAGTTGCCCAGATAAACGCTCGCGTCGCCGGGCAAGAGCGGATATTCAGACGTGTTCTTCACCTTGCACTGCAAAATTACACTTCAGCACGAGTACGCGAAGTTTGGGGATGTGCATACCTGCAGGAAGACGCTAGACACTTCCTTCGGGACGGTGATCCACTCGAGGTCGACGCTCGTGAACGTCAGTTCGGCAATGGAGACTTTGTGCGTCTGCGACGCGTCGTCCGTGTCGGTTGGGATAGTCGATAAGCCTTCGATCGCGAAGGTCGAAGAGACAGCGCTCTCCGTGACTGCCGCGGACCGCATACGCATCATTTGCGGCGGAGAACCACCGCCACCTGGCGCAGACGCAAGTGCCATCATGGGTGCGCTTTCCGCCAGATCCGCGGACCGCACAGACTTGCGAGCCCGCGCAAAAGAACCGACCGGATAGCGCGCGACTTCAGAGAGCGTAAGCGGGCTAAGCGTGGGTATGTCGCTGCCGAGCTGTGGTGACGCAGTGCTGAGCGTCAGATGCACGCCCTCCCACGGTTCGCCCGTACTCTGCGAGATAGATGCTCGGTAATGCAGCAGGACATGGCTGCCCTCCTTGCCGTCCGTGACGGAGGCGCGCAAATCGTACAGCGGGGTCCAAGATGCGCCGGAGACGGTGTAGGTGAGCGACAACTCGGCCTCGCCGTCCGCCTCGCTGAGTACGACGATCGTTATCTTGACGCCCCGCTTCTGTGACTCGACGTCCTCGTGGCTTGACAGCTGCTCGTCGCGAATTTCCGCTTCGACAGCGGCGATCTTGTCGTCGACGGCGACGAGGGCTTCGTTGAGCTTGAGTTTCTTCTCAGAGAAGAGATCCAGGAACGTCATAAGCTTCGAGGCGTCCGTATCCTTGGCGTTGAGAGTCTTCGCATAGTCGCTGAGTACGGTGACCTGTTGCGTGAGCGAGTCCTTCTCGGCCTCGAGCGCGCTGCGTTTCTTTTCCAGAGCCTTTAGAGTCTCGTTTTCTGCTGAATCAACAGTAGGTGGTGGAGAGCCTGAACGCAATCAGTCAATGGACGATTGGGAGACAAGGAACGCACTGTATACAACATCGAAAACGGTGGCAGAGCCGATCCCGTCGACACGAATGCTGTCCTCGTCCAAGTACGAGGGCAAATGCGATACAACGACGTCGTTCTGACCGGCCTAGGAGTCCATGAGTGCTAATACAGTATCTATTACTGCCCGATGCGCGCACCTTCAATTGCACTTGAATGCGACGGTTCACCTCTGCGCGGTCGACTTGGAAGACGGTTACGGAGTGCACATGATGCGCCGTGGCGTCGTATTCGACCTTGTTGGCCATTTTGCGGAATCGTCGTCGTCGTTAGAGGCCAAGAAGCGGAACTGTCGCGGCTGCTGCCTGCCACCGCCATGACCGTTTGGGACAAGTGCCAAGCGGAGTTCACCTGTCGACTGCATTGCGAGCTCCTGGACTTGCCAGTCGTTGATACGCGGTATTATATAAGTATAATATACCGTATAACCAATCCTTCAGTCGACACCTGCACTCTTGTTCTTCTTGCACACGTGTTGGGGGTCATCTGAATCGTAGTTGTAGTTTGGTTACTGTATCTCCGTTACGTATGTTACGTCCATGATCCCTATAATACAGTTTAACGTGTTTGCCGCATGGGGTATACGAATTTACGTGATTCTTATAGGGCTTGCTTTGCATCCGATCTGGAATCCGGACCCGCGCACTGGCAAATGCATCCGGACGGAGTCAGGCTTGAACTTCAACTGTCATGGGCTATTCCGCAGCATCTTGTCTCTCGACCACGACATTACTCGCCTCTACATGGCGAACATTGTCGAATACGATGCTACAGCTCATAACGTGCACTCAGTGACCGTGTTCCAGGTCGACCGCGCTGAGGTCAACCGCCGGATTAAAGTTCAACTCAAGGTACGTTACCGGCAGCCACAATCTTCATGCGAAGCTGCGCAAGATGCTGAGGACCTTGGTATCTACGCAGGCCGGCCAGAACGACGTTGTCGTGTCGCATTTACCTTCTGGACTTGACCAGGATAGTATTCGCGTCGACGGAATCGGATCCGCTACTGTGTTCGATGTCATATACAGTGAGTCTAGTTCAAGTACGGCGCGTGGACGGCCTCGCTTATAGACGCTCCTTATCAGGTCCACCCCCGTCCCCACCCAACGTGATTTGGTTTGGGCAAACCGACACTGTCAAGCCGCTCATGAAGACTCGCAACGCGCTGGGCGCTGAAAAGCAGCTCTTATACCGACAAGCCGCCATCTTGGGCGACTATGCCAAGACGCTCGACTCTAAGGATACAGAAGCGTCCAAGCTCGGGGATTTCCTCGAATTCTTCCTCGAGAAGGGGCGCGCGATCAACGAGGGCATTGTCGCTCTCGACGACAAGATCGCCGCTGTCGACGAGGAAGCCCGGGTAGAACAGCTGTCAAGCCACAAGGACGTCGAGTCGCAGAAGCGTGCTGTCAAGCTGACGATTGTCGTGCTCAGCGAGACGGACGGCGACGCTGAGCTCTCGCTGACCTATAACGTTTCCGGTGCGTCCTGGACACCGCTCTACGACCTGCGCGCCTCAGTCGCGGATGCGAAGGAGGGCAGCAACAGCCAGGTCTTACTGCACTACCGCGCGTCCATTGCGCAGCGTACGGGCGAACCATGGGACGGTGTACACCTGACGCTGAGCACCGCGTCGCCGCAGCTCGGAAGCGACATCCCGACGCTCAAACCCCAAACTATTTCCCAGGTCGACGTCCCTCCCCCGGTTACGACGTGGCCTCAAATGCCGTCAGTCGGCGCGTTCAGCGCATTCGGACAGATGGCACAACGTCAGGCTGTCCTCCCCCCGGGCCCACTTGCTGCAACACCAGCCTTTGGTGTACCCGCCGGGGGCCTGTTCGGTGCCGCCCAAGCAGCCGGCCCTCCGTTTGGTACAGGTCCTGCTACGATGGCCATTCCTGCTTCGATGCCCCCGGCGCCGCCGCCACCACCACCGGTGATACGCGCGCCGGTAGCTGCTGTATCGGAGAGCACCGTATCTACGACGTTCGCTATCGAGGGCTTGTCGACTATCCCGAGCGATACGGACGCAAACTCGCAGACGCACAAGGTCTCGGTCGCTGAGCTGACCTTTTCCAACGTCGACTTGGAATGGATCACGATTCCTAAGGAGATCCCCAGCGTTTTCTTACAGGTGGGTATATTTCCTGCCTCTTCAAGCGCGTCGTCTGACGCTCTTTTGGTGCTAGTGCAAGGTGAAGAATACATCTCAGTATCCGCTCCTACCCGGCCAGGCGAGCGTCTACCTGGGCAACTCCTTCGTGGCAAAATCGACCATCTCCGTTAGTCGCTCTTTATGCCCCTCCTCCGCTACCTGCTGACACACCATTCCTCTGCAGCATGTCTCGCCGCAAGAGAGCTTGTCGACTTCGCTCGGCGTCGACGGCGCCGTGCGCGTCACGTATCACCCACAATCGAAGCATCTCGCCAGAGCTACTGGCTCCCTCTTCGCGTCCGCGTCGAACAAGACGTCCACGACCTCCTTCTCGCAACGTATCAGCGTGAAGAATACCCGTCGCTCGGCCGTGAAGAAGCTTGTTGTGCGCGACCAAGTGCCTGTGAGTCAGGACGCACGCATCAAGGTTTCTGTGCTCGAGCCAAAGGACATACCCGGCCCTGTCAATGGGATCGAGGGCGTGAGGGCGAGATGGGCGTTGAAGAATGAGGAGAACCCTGCGGAGGGAGAGACGGGTGACGGAATTCTCGAGTGGGTGTGCTCTGTTCCCGCGGGAGGGAACATTGATTTGAACCTAGCGTGGGACGTTACTGCGCCGGTGGGTGTTCAGTGGCGCTCGTCGTACTAGTCCGTGATGAAGAGACACTTCTTAGTTGTGCGTTAACGTTCTCAGCACGGTGTACATACAATGCGACTCGGGCCAGGAATCTCTCCTCACAATCGCTGTTCCTTCTGCCCCCGGCTCCGGACTTCGGAGCGTCAGATGACGTGAAGCTCAAGACGGACTATAGCGTGCGCAAGGTAGCGATCGTCGCAAAGACAGACAACGACCGTGCAATGATCCTGAAGTCTTATCCAGGGCATCTGACGCAAAATACGCGCCTCGGTTCTTCGTTAATCATGTTGAAGTTCCTGTCAACACTGCGACACGTCGTGCGCTGGAGGTCCCGCACATAAGCAATGATGGGTCCATGAAATGCTGTAGAATGCTGGTCAGGCGGCATCGTAGCCTTAGACATGGTCGCGGCAGATGGGGTGACTTGAACAAAGTGCGGGAGTAGCCGCCGTACCCGAGTCGTTCAAGTCGGGTACAGGGCATCCACGGCGACCACGGGCGTAAAGGCGGCAAGTAGTGCTATAGGTGCTTTCGCTAATGGTGCTGGGGCCACATAACGGTGTGTTGTGTGTACAACAGACCTCTCGTGAGTCGACGCCGAGACGTTAGAACGCGGTGTTGTACGTGCAAACTCCACTTAGATACACTCTCTAGATCTGGTGAAGGGGACTCTTAGCTTGCCAGATTTGAGAGATCTGCAGTGATCCGGCATTGACCTCGCCATGCAGTTTGACTGATAGCGAAGGACCCCGAACGGTCTGGCTCTTCGAAAGCTTTCCTAAAAGCTTACGGAAAGAGCTCAGCCGACTCTGCGGCGCTAGTAGACGTGATGATTAGGGCTGCGAGGGTAGAAGACGCAAGGATGTCCTTCGTAGCGGATTCCTGCGGCACTTCCCGATAGTGGAGCGGTCCAGTCCGCCGTCTCCGTAATTGTTCGGGGACGGAGATTTTGGCTCCCGCACATGTAATTCAACAAAAACAACGTAACGAGGAAGCAAAAGGAATGCCCTCTAGCCGATTTGAACGACTGACCTCGTCATTGAGCTCCGAAATTTCTCCGTTACTAGTGACGCGCTACTACCACTGAGCTAAGAGGGCAGTTGCCATATCACGTTATTGGCGGTATATAGTAGCCACCGTCGACTTCGACTTTTGCTACGCGTCGTGAATCAGGCGCCTCCAAGTATGCCCCGCATCCAGTCTCGGAGTAGATGATACAGTAGAATACATTGGGGGAACACATCTTCGCCGTGTTATTCCGTCAGAGGGCGCCGAAGGAGCGACGCCGCGTGAAGTTACAAGTTCAGTGTAAGAGTGGTATTCACCGCTGCAGTTGTGCGTTAGTCTAGGCAATCTATAACTGGACTGACTCACCCTCGCACCACGTCATCGCCTCAGAGCTTGACGAAGCGTCAAAGTATAAAGTAGCTTCGCTGTGTACAATACAAAGAACTATGTGCCGGGTCAAGTAAGTATGGTATGCGACACTAATAGTCTGCGTACTCACCGTTGTTCCGCTCCACTGTCGCAGGATACAGTAGACTTTGCGTACCACTCAAGCAGAAAGCAGCGCAAAGGGCTAGATGTGATTTCGGGTCTCTCCTTCCAGATTGATCCTTGCACAAGACGAGGATATCGTTGCAGAGGATCATGACGAGGAATCGAGGCGTCAAGTCCAGAATTACGGACCGAGTCTGATCGTCATCGGGGTGTACGGGTTGCAGAGCGTCTGAGACCGATACGCGTTCAACGCGGGTAAGTATGAGGCGGCCGTCTAACAGCAGGCGACTGTATATTGACATCGATTAGAACATTGCCCGAAATTCAACGTTGATGATCTACGTACCGATCTGGCTGTACCAAGGGAGCGAGAAACTCGCCGCGGATTCGATGTTGCCATTGAACGAGCTTGGCCCGTGACTCGGACGTACGACGAACCTCACTGATGTGCTGAGATAATTCCTCGATTTCGAAGACGGCGATGTCTAGTACGTCGGTCTCCTTGTTAGGGAGTGGGGCTGCCGCTTGGACCAGCATGTCGAGCAATGCACGATACCGTGGTATGCGTTGGACTGGTAGTATCAGATACCCCTCGAGGGACAACGCGCTATGGCGGGGATGTGTTCGACACCGCTTCAGGTACTTTCTGATCCGCTTCTGTTCGACGCTCGATAATGGTGATGCGGGTGGTAGAGTCTCGGCAGACGTCGACACAAATTGCACGTTAAATGAAGAACGACTTGTCCATTCTCCCACGCGCCGAGAAGCGTTGTCGAAGTTACTGTGCGTAATCAATCAGCAGTTGTCACGGCTTCGTATCTATCAATGACCTACATACCTCATGTACTGCGAGTAAAGCTTCATGAAGTTCAGCGAGCGCGAAGCGAACACCTCAGCAATCTTGACCGCCGCCACAGCTGACACTCCTGGGCTAGGATCCATCGAGGAGAATAGAGGAAGCACCGCCGCCTCAAGTGCAGGTAAGACAGTATCCCTGTGCAGGTCATATATTCGCTCCAGGACTCCGAACACGATCCTACGATCGAAATCTGGCACCGTAGTTTCAGATGTGAAGGCACTCGATATGTTCGTGATGGACGCAGCGGCGGGTTTGATGTAGATGTCGACGACTTCTCGCAAGCGCGACACGTATACACGTTCGGTTCTGTCCTTCCGTCAGAGTATGCCTGTAGTACACGGACTAACGAACGTACTCTACGATCTCGCGTACTATCATCGTCCGTCGAGGGTGGTCGTCTTGCCGTTCCTTCATATCAACCGATCCCGGCACATTCTCTCCTTGTGGGTGCCGAGGGCGCGTTGTACTGAAGGCGGGGTCTTCCACTGACATGAATGCAGCATCTTCTGCGGGAATCCCATCGAAGAGTGGGTCCGTGACGATGTGCTCTGCGCTTAGACGTTGAACGGGTATAGGGGCAAGACACCTGAGCGCCAATGACCAGCACGCATCCGATAGGCCAATTGGCCGAGCAGGAGGTTCCCCACGCGCGAGAGCAAGGACGACTGCTTGATCTGACGCCTTCTCCGAGTATGGGCGGGTGCCACTGCATATCTGACGCAGCTGTCAGAGTGAATCGGCATACGTTGCGTTGATGGTACTTCTATCATAACACAGGCGTACGCCCATACGTCTGTTGCTGTTGTTGTGCATGCGTCGTCTTCAAGGAGTTCGGGAGCCATCCAGCGCAGCGTTCCGCGGACGGTAGTGAGAGTTTCTGTAGTCACCGCGGTAATCCTAGAGAGCCCGAAGTCACAGATCCTTGCGACACCGCGATCAGAGACAAGGATGTTGTCCTTTCGGCACCCATGAAGTCAGTTGGAGCGTGAATCATTTGAATGAGTACGTACGCCTTTCAGATCGCCGTGAATGATAGGTGGTGTGAAGCTGTGTACTAGAAGTAGTAGTGGGCAGCACGTTACCAGGGTTTAGGGAGCTCCATGCTTACGATAGGCTAAGCCGCGAGCGATCTCCTGTAACTGCACACTACCTCAGATAGAATGCGCGCAAGGCGTAAACACACTTACCGATACATGCTTCCTTTGGAGGACGTCAACCCCAGCAGGCAGCGTCTGGAGGTAGGCGCTGATGCTGCCATGCTCGCACCACGGTGAAACAAGGGCTGGGAGCTGACGACTTCCCCAGTACAAGCCAAGTAACGGAAGGACGTTCGGATGATCTATTCCTTGCCATACTCGTATCTCGCGTCGGTATCGCTGCACATACAGTAAGCGCCATGAACTGCAAACGGGTACGGACTCACCCGCAACATCGTCTCGAATTCCTTCTTGTTCGACCGTATGAACTTGATAGCAACCTATCTACTTGTCAGAATAAAGTCAGATGCGACGCTATAACGCACGCTGGTGGGCCCAGAAGCGCCACTGCTCATCCGCACGCCTTGGTAGATATCTGCTATGCCGCCATATCGACACGCGTCTACGGAGATTCCAGTAATCTCGGACGAAATATTCAACGCGGCTAGAGCGATGCGAAGGTGCTCAGGATCATTGCTGTCCGTACCGGCCATGCACCTCGTGGTTAGAAGCAAGAGCAACTCGATCGGGTCACGCCGCCGAAGTCAGTATTGCGGCCGACAAAGGGGTCAACTTGATACTACCACGGGAACATCTACACAAGTCTACAATTCAGAGTACAAATTAGCGAACGACTCCAACAAGTCCACCCATGCACTCAACCGCGGCCCTTACCCTCCCTCACAGCACGCACATACGCCCTCTTCTGCCCAACAGTCCACTCCCCCCACTCCCCAACCCCCTCCTCACATCTAGCCCACAACTTCCGAACCAACACCTCACCCCCACTCTCCTCCTTATCCTTCATCCACTCCTCCCACTCCTCGTCCTCCTCCTTCGAGCTGCCTCCTTTATCCTTCTTCAGGGGCGGCGCAACGGGCACAGCAACAGGATCGCGCCGATTCGGATGGAGAGGTGCGATATGCGTTAAGGAAGAACGACGCGATGACGAGAGGTTTCGGAGGGGAGCGTGGAGTTTCGTGCGGTGGAGGAGGGCGGACATGCCCCCTGGACGAGCGGGGATGTTTTCCTTCGACGCGGGGGTGGGAGTGGACGGCGCGGGTGAGGGCGCGACGAAGGCTTTGGCGGCGGCGGCGGACGGCTGGGGTAGCGGTGTTGACGCGGAAGAGGAATCGGGTTTCGGCGCAGAAGTAGACGCAGGAGCTGGAGTTGGAGTCGGCGGAGAAGGGCTCTTGGACTTCAGGTCGTCAGACGTCGGCGCGTCGCTCCCCAATCCCAAGCCCGAACTCGCGCGCTTCTTCTTCGCGGGAAGGACGACCTCCATAGTAAGATTCGTCGGCTTCGGCTTGGTCTTGGTCTTCAGCGCGGGTACTTCAGAGGGATCGAACTCGTCCTTCTCGTCCTCGATAACGCTCTTGCGCTTCTTCTTCGGCTTGCCCACCTCCGACTCGGGCTTGTTGGATGCCGAGAGCTCAGCGTCGGGCTCGTCGTCCGACTCGACGACACTCTTGCGTTTCTTCTTCGGCTCGCCCTTGGACGTCGAGGGGTCGGGTGTAGGCTCGTCGTCCGACTCGACGACGCTCTTGCGCTTCTTCGTCTTGGCCGTGGGCACGTCCTCCTCGCCAACAACAGCAGTCGCCGCGTCCGACTTGCGTTTCTTCTTGGACGAGCCCACACCCTCCGCGTCCGACTTGCGCTTCTTCGACTTCTTGACAGCCTCGAGCGCCTGGCGCGCAGCGTCCATGCCCGAGAACGGTTTCGGATTCGACGAAGACGAAGACGAGGGCGCAGGTGTAGGTCTCGACTTCGATGTGGAAGGTTTCGCAGAGACCGGCGTAGGCTTTGATGAGGACGAAGGCGCAGGCGCAGGGGTCGGCTTCGACTGCGACTTAGAGGTAGGTTTCGCCGTCGTCGCTGCCGCCGCCGATGAAGCTGAAGCTGAAGACGGATGTAAGCGTTCCGATAACATACAGAAGCATATCATCAGAGGCGACGCACCGGTGAACGGAACGATAGGCAGCGGCGCACTCGGCCGTGTACTTGTCGGTGCTATATGCACACGCTCGAGTCAGTATATGGATGATATGAACGTAGGCCGGGGAGGACTTACTCGCGTTGGAAGGAGTAGGGTCGAGCTCGTCCTCCTCGTCGCTCGAGAGAACAACGCGCTTCTTCTTCTTCGGAAGGGGCACAGACGATGTAGCAGGAACGAGAATTTCAGGCTCTACATCATAATCAGACTGGGCACCAGCAGATAGAGTGTAGTGCAACGTACGTCTGGCAGCCGCGACTGGGATAGACGATGTAGCAGGAACAAGCACACCTGCGCCCCAAAAAGCGTTAGGAGACGATTACACCGAGATGAAGCAAAATACGTACGTTCAGACGACTGCCGGGGCGCAGGATGAGGAAGCGTGGCATCGTCGTCCTCGCTATCCTCGACGAACTCGCGACTCTTGAACACCTCCGCCTCCTTCGCCTTACCCTTCGCCGTCGTCTTGGGCGCCTTGGGCTCGCGCGGTTTCTTCTCCTTAGGCTCGCGGGGCTTCTTCTCCTTCGTCTTCTTCTCCTTCGGCGGCGGCGGGTTCGAGGAAATAGAGAGCGGAGGGACAGACGAAGGTGGGAGGTCGCCCGTGACACGTGCATGCGGCGACGAGAGCATGTCGAGCTCGTCGACCTCGGGTCGAGCTGGAGGTGCAGGTGTCTTCGGTGTAGCAGCGCTGGTGGTGGTGGTAGAAGTGGAAGTAGACTGGGACGGGAGCGGTTTGACTTTGATCTTCGGTATAGCGTTCGCGCCGACTTGCTCCGCGTCAGGCTTCGTCGTCGTCTTGGGTTTCGGCTTCGTCTTCGGTGCAGGTTTCTTCTTGAGCTTGGCTACAAAAGCGAGCGTCAGCGCGCGCATAGGGGGAAAATGGCGAACAACGGGCACGCACATCGAATGAACGCGTTATCGTCGTCGTCGTCTTCATCGCTGTCGAGTATCTCGATAACCGGCTGGCTCTGAGTCGAGCTCGTGCGCTGACGCGTCTTTGCTCGCTCGGCGGCGCTCATGGCCATGTCGCCCAGCCCAGCAACGATGAGCGGGTTACTGGGCGGCTGAACCGGCGCGGGCGTGTTGAGCTCTGGCGGGCTGGACGACTGCCAGAAAAACGACACAGGCTCGCCGGGCGTCTTGGGCTTGGTGAAGTTCGATATCGACGACGCGCCGGCCGGGGTCGTCGTCGTGGTGGTCGTGAACTGCGAGACGGTCGACAGGGACTTGTTGCCGAGGCCGTGGGCAGGCGTGAAGGACGAGATGGTCGACGTGGGCATTGCAGCTAGATAGGTAGATTAGAACGTGCTCATCGGGCGCGACAGCGACAACGCACGTTTGGATGGGATGGCGAGGTCAAGTTCGCGCTCGGGCTCGCTGTCGCTGATGACCTCGTCATCAGAGTACATGTTGGGCATCGCGCGGCGGTCAGCAGATATAGGGCTTGGTGGTAGCGCGACGTCGAGGGCGGTGGCGAGGGCGATGGAGGGCGGCGCGTGGGAAGATATGGAAACGGGAAAGAGAGGCGGAAGCGGGGATTCAAAACGCGTCACTTTGCTTCCGCCTCTCGCGCACGTGCCGTCTCGAGCGCTGTGATCGTTCCCGGTAGACCAAGAGACCATTTGAATGATTGAAGTGGGTACATACCTGCTCAGTATTGGAGTTTGTGATCTATACGATCGCAATGAAGTGTGCATCGCCCTGCTCTACGAACTCAGGAAGGCGGTGATCCAGACTTTGCCTCGCCCCCCCTCACCCCTGTAGGCCGGGACAGCTGTGTACAAAGAGCTCCTAACACTAATAGTAGGCTTTTCCGGAACCCGAAGGTTTCCGCTTATCTACTCCCGAAGCAAGGGCTGTCCGTACGCGTGCAGTGTTTGACGAGCGGGTTGGCCTCGGGATTGCAAAAATGCTTCCACGGGCGCCCCATGCGGATCTACAGTGATGGGCAGTTCCGCATACTCCTACCCAGTGGTTATACCTCCGCTCCGGTGTTTGTCGATGTGTACGCATGAGCCCCCGGCTTCGGTATTAACCACTGGCATCAATTGTTAGGCGCCCGGCGATTAGCCATCCGCAGCCAGCCGCCGCGGAGGTTTCCTACAACGGTCACTTGGACCTTCGACTCTGGTTCTCCTACCTCTATCATGAAGCTCATCAACGACCAACCACGAGAATCCCTCGCCGACGCCCGCCCGCGCCAGTGACCACCATCTTGCGCACACCACCCCAGAGATCGCGTTGAAATGCTCACAGTGAGCGCTGCGAGGAGCGGGAGCTGCTTGTGCGTTGCCTGCCGCGTGTGTCGCCGCCGCACCACAGTCGCCCCGCCCGCCCGCGCCTCTCTTGTGTTGGCCACCCCGCATCCTGGCTGTTGATGTGCCAATTCGTGCCGTGCTCATCTGTGTCGCTCGCGCGGTTCTCGAGGCCGGACTGGATCAGGTTTACGTTGAGCACCCAGCTTCGCCGTCGACCCCGTCGCGACGCGCCCACACGCGGCGAACTGCACTCTTCGTGTATCGCGATCCGCAAGCAGGCCTCGCACTTGTCCGCGGCGATGCTATGCCGGCCAGCGCGGTGTCCTGTCTATTCTCGTTTGCGCCATGGCGCGCGCCGGCGCTGTCGCCACCGCGCACGCACATCCGGGCCTGCATTAGGCTCTCAGTCGTCGCCTTTTTGGCCGTACCATCGTTGCCCTTGTGCCTTCATCGTTTTCGGGCCTTCCATGCTACTTGAATTATTTCTACGAAACCTCCGGTGGACTGTACAGTTCGGACTTCGGATGTCGGCCCCGATGACCGAGTCCGCGTGCCGCGAGCACTTTTACGCCGCATGACCCACGGTGCGAAGGGACGCGCACCTCGTGGTACTGTCAGCGGGAACACATCTATTCTCTTTCTCGGTTTTGGCTCTTAGATGTGCCGTTATCCGTGTCCCTGCCCCTAGTCTCTAACTGTGAGCCGAAAGGTGTTCGATGGAAACACTTCGCATGCTACAGCTGTTCTGCTTTTTGGCAACCGCTGCGCTGTAGGGCCTAACTCTATTTGCTCCTGACGGCACTGCACATCACTGTCCTGCTGTTGCGAACTCTCATTGAAGATGAGACTTGACGAGGTGGTCATGATCTGCTGTTCATGATAACAGGCACTTGTCAACTGCCTCGTTGAAAGTTCTGCGACGGCAAGCATCCTATCCATCATTGATGTTGCTCCCGTTCTTGAGCACACGCATAGGCCCTACTTATTTATATATGCGTGCAATCAGGTCGTGTCGTTCCGAATGCTACGTCCCAGGCTGATAGTCGGGCTGGGTAAATAGGATTCGGGTAAGAACTAGAGAATATATTGCTGGACGGCGATGTCAGGTTGAAGGCCTCTGCCGAGGGACCGCCATTGGGCAACTCCTGATGATCTAGCATCCTGCGGCACGCCGTAAAACTTGCTCGCAAAATAGCAATGTATTGGGTGGGTGGGTTGGTCCGGATTCCGGCATGATGCGCCCAGCCGTCGAGTCCGAAGCGGGTAGTTCTATGCAGGACCACAAAGCCCGACTACTACTACTACTACTACCGCGGCCCTAACGGATGCATTCGGCTGCAGTAACAATTGATGCCAGTGGTTTAAGCCGAAGGCCGTGGTTCCAAGTGTACACATGTACAAACACGGCGTCGGCGTAACCACTGGGTAGGAGTATGGCAGTTCCGACGACCCCGAGTCTCCTCTGACCATCCCAGCTCATGAGCTCTGGTTCTAAATGACGAGCCAGCGCTCTACTAAAGACCTTCGCATCGTCTTCGCCGCGCAAGACATCACAAAGTCTATCTCAGATGTATCTCCATTTCCCCGGCGGTTTGGTGGTATGGCAGATATCCATCAAGGCGTGTGGGCCAGCGACAGCGGTAACCAGAAGGTCACGGTATGTCCTCTCATGGATCCGTCACTATGTATTGCTCATAGTATGACCGCTAGGTAGCGATCAAGTTCATCTGCTCTGGAGATGATGAATTGGACAAGACCTTGCGTGTACGTGTGATCGTCCGGTGCGACCGTCCCTCGGTTTGACACGCTCGACTGCAAAAGCGTCATCGACGAGAGATCAGGGTGTGGCACGGCATCGACCACCCCAACATCCTTCGCCTCGTGGGGCTTTACTGGGGTAGCGGTCGCAAGCTTCCAGCCATGGTCTCGGTGTGGTGCCAGCACACCAACCTCAGAAACTATGTCAAGGAGCTACTTCCTGGGCCGGAAGCGATGGCCCAGAAGTACAGCTTGGTGAGATATTTAGTTACTCTTGCACCTCTGAATCGCTCTCATGCTTGACCTTCCAGCTTGAACAGATTATTTCTGGTCTAGATCATCGTAGGGATCATCGCCGGTGGGAATATCGAGACTGCTCATGCTCCACATAGTGCATAGTCAAAGTCCACCGATCGTTCATGGCGATCTGAAAGGTGTGAGTGTGTTTGTGAGGAACCCGAGTATTACTCCGTTACTGAGTTTGCGACGCAGGACAACATATTGCTCTCCGCAGACGGAATTCCGAAGATCTGTGACTTTGGGCTGTCCAAGATCATTGAGGTTACTACGGAGACGTCGACACGTGTGCGCGGAACATGTCGATGGATGGCACCGGAGTTGCTGCTCGAAGAAAAGCCAGTCTCAGCCCCAGGTGACATATGGGCGCACGCGTGCGTCATCGTGGAGGTCTGTATAACTACACCCACAGCTCTCTCAGTGCGCTGATTCAAAGCAGGTCCTCACTGGGCTGCTGCCGTATTCTGATATACAGAAGGAGGCTGGTGTGATAGTCGCGCAGTCACGGGGCCAGATACCCACTCGCCCGGCAGATGCATCCGACGCGTGTTGGAATCTTGCGCTCAAGTGTGTTACGGCACAAGAGCTACCACTCTAGCCGTAGGGGATTTTCTCGCCTTCAAAGCCTCCAAGACCCCTCCTCGGTCGTGATTAACCTCGTCTCAAAGAGCTCAACGGCCCAAGTCGCGACCCTTTACAGATCGCACGGAGATCGCCGTCCATGGGCGATCCCCCATCAATCCCTCTTGACCCACTCCCACCATGGCCGACGTTATCGATACCAGCTCGTCCGAGGGACTCTTCGATATCCCCACTACGAATGCCGCCGAACCACCTCGCGACGCGCACGAACCCACACCCTCCGAGGACGAGAGCGTCCCAGACCTAGAGCCCCCTGCTCAACCTCCGCTCCCTGCGTATGAGGGTACTCCGGCGGAGCCCGACCCTTACCTCATGCTAGCCTACGAGGTTCGCCAGGTCTGGAGGCTCAGCACCGAGTTACGCGCGGCACTCGCCCACATCAAGCTCCTCGCCGATATCATCCTTCGCCAGGTCCCTACGCCCGGACGCAGCCCATACGTGTAGGGGCGACGTCGGAAGATCGCCTTGCGATCTCCCTCCCGCGACCCCTCGAGTTCGCCTCTCTCTCGAAGATATGACCTTTCTCTTCGACCTGTGTTCTCGCACCCCTTGACCCTTCGATTCTCTCTTGCGATACGCTCATGCCGTGTGCCTTTGTGATGGTTACGTGTTCTCTCGGCCCGCCTTTGTGATCCCGCCCCATGTCCGGTCATATATAGATCGCATCTCGATACCCATGTACTCTAGATTCGATCTCCTGCCGTATACCACCATGTTGTGCGGACTCGGTCTCCTCGACCCACTCCCTCCTCTCTGAGCGTCCTCCCACCGAGGCATATATGTGGTGCCGTGACAAAGTGCTTCGCATTTGAGCCCGCAGAGCGTCCCAGTGCGAGCGATTTATTGAACGATCCTTTGTTCGCCCTGGTTGCAGTGGTTGGTCCTTCCGTTGACACTTCTGGCTCATTAACTTCCGGAGGGACACGAGACGATTCGTAAGCCTCCTGAATTTTACCGTTGGCTTCTGCTGAAGGTTCCTTGTCTGCAATATCCTGCAGTGACGAGGACGTACACGAATCACCGATGGTTGCCCCACACATGCTTGCAGCCCCCAAGCAAGTTGCTTATGATCTACCGCCCCAGACTTTCATCCGTTTCGAAATTCCTCTCCCTGATGTTGACTCCACCCCGCTCCCCACCTCGCTCCCCACTGTTCACCTTCCCACTGTTCACTACCCCACGCGGAGCTCTCCCAAAGTCTCGAAACGTGACCTTTCTCTTCCGCCTTCATCATTCGGCGAGTACGAAAACACAAGATATACTCCCGTGCCGTCGAACCCTGCGCCTCAGGCAGTTCCTATCACTCTGCCCAGCCGTCGAGCCGACTCGTCGCACACAGATGCACCTCCGGACACCGCGTCAATACCGTCACTCAGCATTCGTACCAAATTCCCGTACCCCGCAGTAGCTGCTCAGGCTCATGTGGCTCATTCGGCAGCCAAGAGGCTGAAAAAGACGCCTGCAGATGGGGCCGGTGTCACAATCCAGAACAAAGGACAGGAGCCGCCGGCGTGCCCACCAGGATTTCATCGGGGGCGGAGCCTCCTACACGAATACACGCCATTCGAGGCGTTCCTCGTCCTCGCAGATCTAAATGGCTTCTACCAACAAATACCCCGGTTGCCCGCTGCTCTGGTATCGCATGATGTCTTTCACGAGGATTGGATTCGGGCGATGCAGGTGCGTCTGCTTCCTGTGACCAAATTCTCAACTCGGATTTGAACATCCCTCGCACTTGGTAGGATCTGGCTTTCGCCTGGTCCGGTCGCATCCCCGCGCCCGAGCTCGGGCAAGAAATTAAACGCAACGACCGACTACATCCCGGGGAAGTAGTCGCGGCCATGGTTGATATCTGGAATGCGCGGTTCTTTGAGCCGCGGCTTGTGGAACTCATCGTCTACCGAGGCCGTGTGCCATTGTCCGGTCATAGCGAAAGCGATCGGGCATGTCGGGAAAGTCAGCTGGCGGAGTTTGGAAAGGCCGCGCTGTGGAGTAACAAATTCGTGTACAGTCTCTGCATACGTTCCTTACCTGCTCCCAACTTTTTTGACTGGTTATCTCATGGAATCAGACTGGTAATTCTTGTAGCGCAGTCGTGATGGTTGCAAGTTGGTTGTCTTTCTGATGGAATCTCACTTGTCCTGCACAGTAACGAGTACATGTGCCTGCTTAAGATGCATTCGCGCCGTCACGTGAGGTGATCGATGTGCGTGATCTCGTCTCCGATGTCAAGACATTCCGACTTGCGGCTCCTGTTCGGCCGCAGCGAATCCTCTTCGCTATTGACCGTAATCCCTACCTGACCAGGTCCATCCAACGCCGACAGCGTCACTCTTCCAGCAGCGTTCTGCCGGGGGACATCTGTGGCAGCAAATTCCTCGCGTCAGGTCAACTCCGACCTCTCTACCAGTATGGCCTTATGCATAGCAGGACCGGTCTTTGGGTTAGCTATGACATTCTGTCCCGAGCAAGTCGACTTTGCCAGATGCCCATGCCCGCGACGCAGCTCTGTTGAATGGGTACCCGACTTCCGTGCGGTCGCGACTGATGTCCAAATATGTCCTGACCCAGGCCCCTAAGTCGCAGTCAGTTGCTGTTCGACCGCAGCAACTCCTCTTCGTCCCGTACAGCAAAGATCCTGCACCTGCTGCTCCCATCCTCACTGTCTTCACAGCTCATGGACTCAGAGGATAAAAAGCCCTTACTCCATAGCAAGCCAAAGGTAGACCACGCTACGATACTTGTCACGAAAACCGAGCTGACGTCCTGGCAGGGCTACTCGAACAGGGACGAGCCAGCCCGGCGCGTTCAGGGCCAGCAGTTCTTTCCAGACTGGTGGTATTGGGTCCCCATTGTCGTCTTCGGATGGCCCATACTCGTCGGGATCGTTCTAGGCGTCGCGTTCGGTCTCCGCGCAGCCGTCGTTCATATTCTTCCTGATGTGGGCCTACATATTGCACTTCAACTCAGTGCAGCGGAAGCACTTACGTCGGCTGGGCCTCCGGTAAATAAATTTGAGCTACAGTGTATAACGGCGACGTCTATCCAGAGGTGATAATACTCGCCTACTACACCCCAATCCCAAACTGCGTATAACCCCCAAAACGTTTCAGATCAGGTTCAACTGTGACCTGTGGGTACTTACGGGGGAGAACGTGAAAACTGTTACATCTATTCCCTTCCAGACCCGAGGAAACGTGTTACATCGTAATGATCATAAGTACTCAAAATCTCATGCCGTGGCCGGGGAGTGCGCGAGACGGTTGACGGTGCCGCTCGGAACGCCCGAGAGCGCGCCGGAGACGGACCAGAGGGAGGCCGAGAGATTGGCAGGCGAGGTGTTGCCGTTGAGGGAGATGTACACGGCGGCGAGGCCAGAGACGTGAGGAGTCGCCTGAGAAGTGCCGGAGTAGACGTGTGTGGCGGTGTTCGAGCCAATGAACGCGCTCGTGATCTAGAGTGGGTCAGAGGAGCTACATCTGTAGAGAATACGCGACACTCACGTCAACGCCCTTGAAAGGAAAGAGTATCAGATGCGGAACATATAGAGAGAAAATGTCACTCACTGGACCCCAAATATCCACAACTGGCCCGAAATTCGAGAACGACGCCTTGCTGTCGGTGAACGAGGACGCAGCAACAGTGATGGCACTAGAACGCGTTGTGTTTAAGACAAATCCCGATGCACGAATAACTTGAAGCTTACCCAGAAACACGCGCGGGCGAGGTATTCGCGGCGTTAACGTTGCTGTTACCGGCGGCGACAACGACGTGAACACCGGCATCAACAAGCGCCTGGACCGCGGCGTCAATGGCAGTGGAGGCCTGGCATATCAAGTGTCAGTATCCGTTCGGAGAGCGTCAAGGATGAACTCACGCCGCCACCGAGAGAAGCACTGGCGATCGACGGACGGCCAGACGCGGCCGCAGCGGTCAAGACGTAGTTGAAGCCAGAGACGACGTCGGCGGTCGTGCCAGAGCTGAAGATGGGGCGTCAACGCGGGACTTCGGAGACTACTTGCGCACGCACCCTGCACTGTTAAGAACCTTGACGGCAATAGCGTTGGCAGCCTTCGCAACACCGTAGCGGGTACCAGTCGCAATACCACTAGAAAACCACTCAGTGAACAGCTGCACGGAGCGAAGATGGAATACAACATACGCAACGTGAGTGCCATGGCCATGGTCGTCCGTGCGGGGAAGCGTGCCCGCCGCGAAGCCGAAGGAGGCACGACCGCCGAAGTCGACCTGTCTACAGGTAAGAATGCGACAATAGACTTATCTACGCATGACTGACGTGCGCGGTGTTGATGCCAGTGTCGACAACGTACACATCTACGCCCCTGCCCTGGCCAGCAGCGTCGTAGATATAGGTGTAGTTGAGCGCGGTAGACGAGCCGGACACCGGTCCGTTCGAGCTGAGGCGGCCCAGACCCCAAGCAGCGTCGGTCCTGCGCAAAGCGCGATTAGAGGATAACCCGACGCAGAGTCATGACAAACGTACTGAACGGTCTGGATAGTGTAGATTCCGTCCTGCACGATGCTAGCGACCGCATCGCTGGCGCGGAGAGCGTTCAGCTGCTCGGGGTTGAAGACGCCGGCGAAGCCGTTGAGGAGACGGGCGTCCCACTCGCCGTGAGTGACCGAGGACGCGATCTCCGGCTGCGAAGCGAGGAGCTCGTCCTTGGTGACATCCGCCTTCAGGGTGACGATGTAGCTGTTCGCCTTGATCGGGCCCGCGAACGCCTGGACCGTGTGGAGCTTGCTCGGCGCAGCAGACGCGGCGAGAGCAAGAGCGGCAGCAACAAGGGCCTTGAGAGCGAACATCGTGATCGACGACGATGGAAATGTGACAACCGGAGGAGGGAGCACGAGGAGACAACGGCAAGCGTGCTCGAGACTTTATAGAGATTCGTCCAGCCTCGGTATGAGGGAATGTCGCGCAATGGGAAGAAGACTTGACGAGTAGACAGCGAGCAGCGTGCTCGTTGCGGTTCTCCTAATCATTGTAAGCACGAGCGCATGACGGCGCTGAGGTCCAGATGGGAAGGCAGGTCCATGGAAGCAATCCATCGATTGCCATATCGGGAGTGATAAGACAAGCCGGTACAGGATCCCGACGTCGGTCGGATGTCGACATCCCAGATTCTTCTTCGCCAAGTACAAGTTCACCCAGCGACCGCGTGCTCGAAGGCTCTCACAGTATTCAACTGCCAAAGCGTCACGTATCGCGCCATAATAGAGGATTATCTCGCACAACGGTGCACAGGAGCCGTCCGGGGTTCGCGAGCTCGTAGAGGGAGGAGGACAAGATGCGCAATTTACCGATTCGGATCCGGACACCCTGCTTGTACCGTCTCCACTTTGCATCCAGTCCATTTAGGTGCGGACGCACTAGCGCGAGACGAATACTTGCGTAGACGCCCAGCTCCGGAGTGCAGCTCTGTCTGAGTCGCCACGATGACACGCTTTCGCGTCATCTTCTTACATTCTGACTGCCAAGCAAAAAGCTGTCAATCCGTCGGCGTGCTCGCAGCTTCCATTTGTGAGACGCACCCGCGAGATATTGATTACGGCCATGAACACTACTGTATTGATCGGCGTGTTGGAACTTTCCCAGCTGGCTATTGTCCCCAGCGGGTAAAGCGCGCGCACACTCCTTGTAGTTCATTATGTAAAGACTAGAACTCAAGACAAAGAAGCTTACCAGAATTTTAGTACCTGATCATGCCGCGGGAAGAAGATCTTAAAGTTATACACGCGTTTGCGGCGGCTCGACTTCAACGGCTACACATATCCGCCGCCCATTACCGCAATGTCCCTCACACCTGGCCATGGTCATTGCTCTCCAAATCCTTGTCCGAGTCTTTGGGACTAAGCCTGTGCTAACTTTGTGTCACCAGCAACTCCTCTATGTCGACGTCTGGTCGAAGGCTCCGAAGCTCCGTCAGCGTTCTGCCCTCCCGCACCCTGCCCAACCTTACGCCGAGAACTGCATCCCAGTCAGTGGCTGAGACGACTTGTCCATTTGAAATGTACCTTTCAGACCCCTATAGTACCGCAATTTTCACACACGAAGTATGCCATCGTAATGTCGGGTACTGTTCGGCTGCAGAAACTCCTCTTACCATCCGATACCAAGTACGTTGCCTATAAATCTTACCTCCCCATGGACCATGAAGATCAAGCGCCCTTGCTGCCGACTAACTCGGAGGTGCGCCGCATTGCAGATCGAGAAACTCGACTTCAGTTGCGAGCTGACGCGACGTCGACCAGGACCACTCCCACCAGCCACCTTCGCGCTCGCGCGTCGTGCACGTCCATCAAGGGCTCCCTCGCTGGTGGTACTTGATATTCATCTTCCTGCTCGGATGGCCCGTCTTCGTTGGTCTCGTCTTGGGCATTGTGTTCGGCCTGCGCGCCGCCTCGATATGGGCGGGTTGGTCGTTGTTCGTTCTTGTTCTGCTATGGACGTACTGTGTGTACCTCCCTTGACTACGGCCTTCTGTTTGCACGAGAACTACGCAGACAGATGAATGAATGAGCTTTCAGTGCAACCTGAGGATGAATATTCCCACCTGCAGCTCCGGCAAAGTCAAGAGATTCGGAAGATGTCGGAAGTGCCAGTGTGGTTCGCAGGCTCTGGGTCTGCGTGAGTCAGTAACGAGGGAGATCGAGGGCCGAGGAATCGAGTCTCGATCTCTTGCTTCTACGACTCCTCTACTTCTGCAGAGCGGTGCAAATATTCCACTCATCACCGCCGACTCAGCGATATAAGACGACGCTACTCAGAAGGGCAACGCCCACGACCATATCGGCAAATAAACATCCAGGGATACATCGAGGGTGACGACGACGCTGCCGTAGGACAGGAGGCACGGACATGGCGTTGTCCGTTGGGTGGTATTGACCGATGCTTTGAAGATAGTCTGACGTCTCGCTCCACACCTCGCGCTGAATTGTGCTTGCAGCGCTCGTAGTAGCGCTCCTCCATGAACCGTTGTGTGCTCATAGTTTATGTCGTGTGACATCCCATCCGTATCCCAGGTACCCGTTGAGTCCATTGAACGAAGGTCTACCATGGCCGTTCAAGTGATAGAAATACTACCAGTGCATTTGAGAGCCTTCCAACGCGCTCGGAAAGGATAGCAGAGCATTACCGTTTGCCGTACTAATCCCATGCGGCCGGGCGTAGAGGTTGCCTAGTCCTGCAGGGACGGAAGTTCTCGAGCTCGTTCGGATCCGATATTGGCTCTCGAAATCCAAAGATACTGCAGTCCTGACTGAGTGAACGCTCGCACTGCATGACGGAGAGCGACATAGTTTGGATTCGAAGGGCGGTATAAATAGCAGGTGGTGAGCGCCCAAGAGTCTTCTGACGCAATCAGCAACACCGGCAGACCAGCCGTGCTCCAACGTAAACAGAGACCGACGCGCAGCGCAGCTCTTCCTCATACCGCCACTCACGACCTCTGCTATATCATGACCGTCGCAACGACTGAGCCGAGTAAGCTCGAGCAGGGCCTGGGTGATCACGTGTCCGAGTCCGCGGTGCGTAACGGAGCGCCAGCCTGAGCTCAAGGCGCTGACGAGTCAATAACAATGCAGGTCGCGCCGCCGCCCGCGTACGCGCCGCATCAGGTGTGGGAGCCAGGTCCAGACTCGAGGAAGTGCTTTATGATCACGGCCATTGTCTCCATTGCCGTCGTGTTAGGGCTCGTCATCGGGCTCGGTGTCGGATTGTCGCGCCATTAGACAGCTATCAAGTCAAGCGCTATGTCCCTGTACTACTGTAGGGCTGTGGGCGCAAAATACAAGGCTACGCGTGCACAGAAGAGCCATTTTCTTGCCGTTCAGGGCTTGCGCGTCCAGAGGCCGAGTACTTTTGCCCCGAGGTCTGCAGCAAGAGACGCAGCACCAGAATATCCTCGCGCGGTGGCCATGGCAAGCTGAAAATCATAGTCAAAAGTCGGGAATGAGAAGAAAGGCAGTGTTCAAATCTCCGCTTCCATCTTTCTCTTTCGCCCCGTTTCGCCTGGACCGAGCCGAGCTACGATGTCGTCAGACCGCCAGGAATTAGCAGACGGTGGATCCGAGAAACCTTGCCTAGGTTCGTGTCTTTGTTGCGCGCCTGCCCCGCGGGCAAAAATTATCGAAGCACTCCATCAAAGGAAACCGCGCACCTACTGGTAGCAAAATCTGCATTAGTATGGCAGGCGACGTGTGTACGGGCCTCACTGTACAGTTAACACGTCCATGATTAATCTCCACCTTGCAGCACCCATGCTCCGAAAGAGCTCCAACGCTGGCCCACGACGTGCTCCTGACTATCCTTGACCCCTTCTCTCTTCCTATGTTTATCGTGCTATCCTCTGTCTGACGGCACTGGCGCGCCGTTGCGCGCTCATCCAACGTACTGGCGATCTGTCTCTCTAACGAAACCAGCGGACGACGCGGTAGACTTCTTCTTGGTCCGCGGTTTCGAGTGCGCTCATCGCAAGAACTGTCCAGACGCGGATTCTGCTGAATACGCATCTCGTGAGCAAAATCCTTTATACGACCCGCGACAACTTGGGCCGCATCAGGTCGCTCGACCTCAATTTCGATAGTTTTCCAACCTCGAGCCACCATTCTGTTACGCCTGCTCTATCGAACCGAGCTCTTTCTTTGCGAGATCTTGCCCTTCGCTCTTCTTCGCCAATGGTCGTACTCCCTCGCAGGCTATTCCACTTCGAGCTTTTGTAGCTTCAGAAGCTTACTCTTGTCGGTCTCGATATCCGGACCTCGCACCCCCCCTCTTTATGACAGCGAAAGAACTGACCTACTCCCACAAAACGTCTCCCAACACAACATCGTAACCGAGACGTTCGTCACGCGCCCGTTCCCGTGGATATTAGTCGCCGCTCTCCCGTCGGCGAGGACGTTCGCATACTGGTTCCGCAACGGCGCGGACGCGCTTCGTCGTATACACGTTTTCATCTACCAGCGCGCCCAATAGCCTCTCAACGCCTACCTGAACACTGACAAGCTCGAGGAACTAGAGGTCTTTAATACCTTTACTACGGGCCATACGCGTATCTCGCAGAACGACCTGGACTGCGTGGTCCTAGGTGTCCTTGACGTTCGGGAGAGATTCAAGACGTTGAAGATCGACCTCGATAACGTCTCTATCGCCGAGAAAGACCGCTTCGCAAAACAGCCCTTCTACAAGGACTATGGGCGCGGAAGCGTAGTGTGCGTCTGCCGGTAGGGCTTTGACTAACTTCAGTGATTGACTTGGTCACCCTTTACATATATGAGTCTTGCGCTGATATATCTTCATACGACTGCACTCGCGTGGGCAAATCGAGCTTTACATATTGTCGGAATGGCACCAGCATCCTTCAAGGGAGCAATAAGCAACTCGCGTTCCCGCGCGTTCCGGGTCGTGCTAGTACTCCCGGCACTGCTGCCAACAGGCTCGTTTGCCACTGTTTGGACGCACTGCTTTCCTTCCTTCACCGACGTCCTGCATGGCCAGCTCTCTCTCTGACACGGACCTGCGCGTCGTCTTCGCCCCGCTGGACATCACTGCGAAGATCTCGAACGTATCTTCGGACGCCCAACGATTCGGTGGCCTCGCAGATGTCTACGAGGGCATACTGGACGCGGATGGAGGACAGGTGAAGGTACAGTGCATCACATAGTCCGCCCGGCCTGAGTTTGGCGCCTGATGGCGCTCGCAGGTTGCAATCAAGTTCATCAGGTCGAATGACCGCGAGCTCGAGAAGATCATGCGCGTGAGTGCTCTTCGCAGTAATACTACGAGTGGCTGATTGTAAACTACGGGCCAGCGTCATCGTCGAGAGGTCAAAATATGGCACGATATCAAACATCCCTACATCCTCCCACTCCTTGGACTATACTGGGGCACCCGCGCGCTTCCGGCAATGGTTTCTACTTGGTGCGAACACGGGAACATCAGAAGCTATCTTCAAACTCTGCCCTCTGGATTGGAGGGCCTTGTGCGGAAGCTCGAACTTGTACGCGTGGCGTTTTTACTCCATCGCGCTGTACTAACTCCAAACACCCAGCTGCACCAGATAGCTCAAGGCTTGGTCCATTGTATGCTGGGCAGTATTACGATATAATAGTCTGACCATCGCCTCGAAGTGCACGGACAAACTCCTCCCATTGTGCATGGTGACCTCAAGGGCGTGCGTATGCTCTCTCCCGACAATTCCATGTCGATGCCTAACGTGGCGACGAAGGACAACATCTTGGTGTCGGATGACGGCATTCCGAAAATATGCGACTTTGGACTTTCGAAGATCACTGCTGTGACTACCGAAACCATGACACACTTTCGAGGAACTCTCCGCTGGATGGCACCTGAGTTGTTATGTGACGATCCGGTCGCTACACCAGCAAGCGATATCTGGGCGTATGGCTGCATCATGGTCGAGGTTCCGCCATTCGCGATCCATTGCGTGCTTCCCTGACCCGACGAGTAGGTGTTCTCTGGATCCCGACCATACATCGACAAGGCGTCAGACAATGCCGTTGTCCTCGCTCTTTCGCGACGGCAGATGCCCTCTCGTCCAGAGGGCATGTCCAACGCGTGTTGGAAACTGGCACGCAAATGCTTCGAGTACAATCCTAGCAAGCGCGTGCCCGCGGTTGACATTATCAGAGACCCAGTGTTTACCTCTGAACCGCCCTTTCATTCTTCCGTCCACAAGTATGTGATCGCCCCCCGACCAGATAATTGCTCACCACTCCGCGTAGCTCTGCAGGCTCTGGCGTCTGGAGACCGATACAGGGCATCGTGTCTGCCGCCGCCTCTGCCATTAATAGTCGACAGCGGAAACGAATCCCCGATTCTGAGAAACCTTCGCCGTGGGAATTCCCTCCATGGGTGAATCTGCCAGCAGAGGTAGGGAAAAACACCGGTCTGCCCGCGAATTCTGAAGAGGCGAATTCGACTGCCTCCGCGGACACGGCCCACTGGAACACTTTGGGGGACATGGGTATACCAAGTGAAAGAGTCTCCTCCGACTCAGAGTCTGCGCCCAGCAGTGACCGGGACGACCGGTGCACAGGATCGAGCGATGCAGACAGTGCGAGCGATTCAAACCCGTATCGTACAGAGGTGTTGTACTCATGTGAGTGCATTGTTTTAACACCCGTGTCTCACTGACTCATAGGTTGAATAACGACGACTTAAACGTCATTTGGGTATTTCCTCAGATACTGCATCTCCAGACGATCCGAACGAGCTCTCAGTGGTGAAAGGGGAGTTCGTTGAGGTCCTCGACACCCAAGATGAGTGGTGGCAAGCGAGGAATGCCGACGGCGTGATAGGCATCGTGCCTTCAAGTGCGTTCATCTCCCATGCAATTATCCAAGCGTCCGTTGAAGCCTCTCAGATTGTTTACGCGCAAAAATCCCAAATTTATTCGGAACTCCAAAGGAAACATCTGGCTCAACTCAGGTTGTGCAGATTGATCGCGCAAAGGCGTTGTACTCCTGTGAGCCTCGACGGCGGCACAAAATGGTTTTAATGCTAATGACTTTGGTTTCCGCTACCTTCTATAGACGCCGCATCGCCGGACGACCCAAATGAAGTGTCGTTCTCGAAAGACGAAATTATTGAAATCCTGAGCCATGACGGCAAGTGGTGGCTGGGACGGAAGGCCGACGGCTCGATGGGCATAGTACCCTCTAGTGAGTCCACGACACCAGCACCCGTCCTGTCGTAGTCTAACACTTCACAGACTACCTCCAGATCTTATAATACTGCCAGGTATTCCAGGCGTGTCTCGTCATACATGTTCTTCTGGAAGCCATGTTTATAGACCGTAAAATATGGAAAGATGGACTGGACAGCTTCGATTCGGACTGGACAGCTTCGGCGCCGAGTATTCGCCGTCGAAGTCGGCCGTAGATTACGTAATACGGAAGGGTTCTAGGTGAAATACATGATATCTGGGTGAGTACTTATGGTCTCAGAAATCACTTCTCCGCTGAGATCTGCTCGGGGGACGCATTTTCGGACATCCGGTGTGATAAGTCCGACCCTTCCGAAACACATTCGCGGCTGATACGGAATTCCAGACCCCTATGGTTCCCACAGCACAATGAGTTGTGATTCAACGCTCCATTCAATCCAAGAGATAGAAATAAAAGAGGCGGGAGCATCGGCTGTACCGCATTGTTTTGCCGATACGTCAAATGCGGACCCATTTGTCTTAACTCCAGACCAGTGACCCAGACTATTGGTGTCAATGTACCTGTACTCTTGAAGACTCTGAAAGATATAAATAGACTGGCTTATGACTTAAAAGATGATTCAGGGCGAGATATTCGGTCTTGAACTCTGCGCCGGGGATACTTCCGAGCCCCGCCTGTCCGGTATCTCCGTTCTCCATTGGCACGCTCTGCAGACTAATTATAGCATATCAAAGTATGTCAAATATGCAGAAATCTATCTGTAGAAATTTTGACTATAGAAAAGATGTGTTGATGTCTGGCCTTCCGTATCGGAGGCAGATCTGTTACGGAAGGGCCGGACTTATCATGCCGAATGCCCCGAAATGCGTCCCCCGAGCAGATCTCAATGGAAAAGTGATTTCTGAGACCATTAGTACTCACCAAGATACCGTATATCTCACCTAGAACCCTTCCGGATTTCGTAATCCACGGCCGACTTCGACGGCGAATACTCGGCGCCGAAGCTGTGCATTCCGAATCGAAGCTGTCCAGTCCATCTTTCCATAGTAAAATGTTCTCCCGGGTCAAAGTTGGTCGACTCCGGTATGCATTGAGATTTTTCATCTGAGGGAACTACTCGTATTTATCTCTGCATAGTTCAAATACCCCGCGATTCGGCGAGGGATGTACACAAAACAACGGGTGAGGCGACGAGACGGCGAGCTCGGCCGTGTCCGGCCAGTTCAAACGCCGCCCGCGACCTTGTCCTCATCGTACCGCCTTTGCCCACCTCAGATGTGCCTTGCGGCACCCTCGACGCAAAGACTGACCGACACCAACTGTGAACATTGCGACGCGGTTTCGAATTCGACGCTCTACTCCGTGTGGTTCTCCTCCGCGTCAGCATGAGCACCGCACAACCCAGCGCGTTCGCTCGAGTGCATCTAGGGTGGGTGCAAATTTGGCGCGTTCTCGACCTCGACCTCGACGGGGTGCGCTGTCGTTCCAACCACCAGGCGCGCCAGATACAGCCTGCACTGGACGTAATCTATATACTTGGGTCTTAAATCCTGCTGTGTGCCTGCGCTTCATACGCGTCCTCCTAGTCGCCGTCGAGGACTGCTGCGGCGAATGGCTCATCAGGAGCAGCAAGCGTTGTGCGCTATCGCCCTTCACATTGTCGCATTAATATTCAGTTGTGACTCCCAAATAGCGTCGAGCTTTCCTCTCTGGTCGTGTGCACCGACGCCGTTTCCTCGCCATACTACAGGGTTTCCAAGCGTCATCGCCGAGGCGCAGGAGGTGACAGTGGCTCTCCACGCGCGCTTGCGTGTTGTGTCCTCGACAGTACACGCAGCGCAATGCGGATGCGTACATATCCGCGACCTATCTCCTCACGCGCGCCCGCATCGCAGCTGAAAAATACCGTTGCGCCGAATTCTGCCAGTCGATTTCCCCTCTATGGGTGCGCGAGGGTGTAAGGCGGTCTAGCCAGCAGCCACACGTCCTCCGAGTCTTCAACCCTGCGCTACTCTGACTCTACTCACGTCGTCCAACTTTGTGACCTGCGGGTGCGATGGAGCGGGCAACAACGCGGCGAGATAGGTGGCTCGCTAAGTTTGTCATTCGGACTATTGTCACCTTGACGGTCGTCGCTCCTTGTTTGCAACCAGGAGGGAGCTGCGCTATGAACCTCGTCGACCTCGAGCTTCGTTATCTCACCGCGACGTACGTCTGTGCTCGGCACTCATGCGCCTGTATTCCACTGCAGCGCTTGACGACTGGCCTCGAGGCTCGTTGTCCACGCCAGTCCGAGTCCACCGGCGTAAGGGTCGCAGCTCTGCGTCACACTAAAGTTGCAACACACGCCACGCGATCTTCTTGCTTCGCAAAACCACGTCTGCGCCTGTCTTTCCTCGAGTCGCCGTAGTTCCTTTCCGCGAGACGTGCCACGGTCAATAAGTAGTTCTCTCGCAATCTTGATTCCAATTGCTACATATCTGGTCTCCTGACACGCAGACCGTTACTAATATCAACTTTAAGCTTCAGCATGGCGCGCAGGGTGACCTCCGACACGCCCGTTCTTGACTTCTTGCCTGGCAGGGATGAGGCGAAAGAAGTTCCCACCGACACTCGCACCAAATCCGCAGGCGATGCACGGCGCAACGCTTCTTTGCGTCAACTATCAACCTCACTGGCCGGCGGCATCAGTGAGAAGCCATGCCTTGGAGCCGTGACAGCAGATGGAAAGACTGCTCTGATGCCCAGTGGGAACCGGACATGGCGAGAGCGAGCGAGGGCGAGCCAAATCCGTGTCCGGGCGGAAGTATCTGGTGAGAACGAGCGAGGGCGAGCTGATGTCGAGCTGATGTGGTCGGCAAGCGTCGACTTGGCTCCAGCGCGCGTTTAGAGTCGTCTCACACGCTTCCTTTCTTGCATGCCGGCGCAAAGAAGCGTCCGGCACACCTCAAGCGTTTGGGAGGGTCGGCCAGTTCAGACCGTGCCCCAAAATGCCCCAGTCCTTTCGCACTCCGTCCTTCGTCTCTTGGCCTCTTCCCACTTTTTTTGCCTAAGTCCACGGCGGCCAACATCGTCTCGCCTGCCCAACCGGTACGTCCAGATGCCCCACGCATACCTGTACTGATGAGCACCCCGTCGCATAGGTCATTCTCAGCGCTGTGACGCTGTCATTGACGAGCGCCCTCGTCGCGCATGCGTGGCCGGCGCCTTGGTTTTATTTTTTCATCCTCAATGTGAGTATTCTCCTAGGCTATCCTGGTACGACTAACTTCCTTCGTGCATAGGTCCTTGTGTGGTTCCGGACCCACATGTATACTGCTCGTGAGTTGCAGTCCTTGTTCGTGGTGTGCTCTTTTTTTCACCATCACCCCCGCTCCCGTCTAGATTGATCCCGACACGATACTTAGAGTACGTATAACCTGGTCCAGATTACCGTAGTAGTAGCTTTATTCTCCTCGTGTAGTAGTAGCAGTAGTAGGCAGTACGGGTTCAATATTAATATTTTTCATCCCATAAAAACCGTACGATCCCAAAACAAAGCCCCAGCCAAATATCCAGCGAAAGCAAGCGTGCAATTGATGTGGAACAGTAGGCTCGTTCTCGCTCGCTGTCGGCTGTTGGTTTGTTTGCTTATTGACAATTCGCGAGCGAGAGCGAGCCACAGCGGGCGGGATTTGGCCGACAGGGCTTTGGCTCGCCCTCGCTCGCCCTCGCCATGTCCGGTTCCCACTGGGTCTGATGATGCAAACGGACCCGAGCACGCCTGTCTTCGTCCTACCATCACCACCCTCTTGTGGCCATGGGCCGTCCCAGCGACGACGACAACGACGCCCCCGACAGGCTCGAGCGCGGCGACGCCTACACCCGCGCGAGCGAAGCTTCGACGGATGTCCGTTAGCCGCGTTCCCCATGTGGCATCCCGCTGATCCGCATTTTTGCATTTCTCACAGGCGCCGCCGCCCAGTTATCGCGCGCCGCCGTCGTACGGAGGCGCAGTGAAGAAGACACGAGAAACTCCAGACGCGCGTATGTGCTTCGTCTGCAGTTCAATCTTCTTCGGCATCCTGCTCGCACTCGCTATCGTCCTCGGGGTCGTGCTCACACATCGCGCCGCCGCGAGCGAGAAGTCATGACACAAACTGAGCGCCAGTAGGCGAACATGTAGCTGGGCTACACAGACATACTACCCACGCATCTTCTACAGTAGTCTCCTATGCTCGCATCCTTGCTGTAACACGAACGATCTACTCGCCACGGAACCTTCCAATGCATATGACTGGTGACGCATGTAATAGTCCCCGTACCGGCTCCATACACACATTGCACAGATGACATACTGTCACTGCACAGATGTCATACTGTCACTCCGAGGCTATGAACGTCGAGCGGGCGTCATCTTTCCAGTGTGCCGATACGAGTGCGCAGCATGTGCGGCACCGTTAGATGTAGATCTGAGTCCTTCTAACCAGACCTGAGACACTTTAGCGGATAAGGCTCGTATCAGCAGCACAATATATGTACATCGCGATCGTGGAAGAACAGTCTTCCATGCGCTGAACCAATAGATGAACGTAGTTGCGAATCCATGCGGTCGTCGTCAATGCGGGCGGTCGAGTCTTAGGACAGCCGGACTTGGTTCCTGCTCCTCACTTCTTCAGGAAGGCGGGAATCTCTATAGCAGTATGTCTTACGATCTGCGAGCCTGCGCTCCGCTTTCCCTGTCATCAATACCGAGATACGGACGCGTACGACGTAGAAAGACTGTCATACATGTATTTGAGATTCAGATGGATACATACATAGATGAGGATATTGTACAAACATGATTTCGAAACAGCTGAGAGCATAGAACATCCAAAGCAGAGTTACATATAGCATAGCAACACCAATCACACGCGAGGTCGGCATCGGTACGAGCGGGGAATGACCAAGTTAATGGCTTCCTGCACGTCCGACGTGCCATTGCTCTCCGTCCGACGCCAGAACACACGACGAAGCCGCCGGTAGAACTTCCTCCACGCTTTGGACTCGTTCCCCGGGGCGATTGGGACAGTTAACACGCGCTGATGGCCATGAACATTCGTGCCCGTAAGCACATGACGGCCGGCGCTTTCGTCTACCACGTGCACGAAGTCCGTCATCTGGGGGAAGACGCCGCCCTCAAAGCAGCGCGCGAGCTGGGGCCATAGATCGCCGACGTGGCGGCAGTCAATCCTAAGCATCGAGCGCTGCTGATCAAGTGGGAAAGCCCGTAGTAGAGTCTTCTTGAAGCGCGTCGCGAGCGATACGCCAGATATGCGCACGCGAAGCAGACGCTGCGCGGGGAGGGCGAGGGTGTTGTGCCAGTCAGGAGCGGCATTAAGATGCTCGACGTGGAGATGGATGTCCGTGAGCACCGGGCACGCCTTGAGCACCCCATCCATATCACGCTCGCCGTACAAGAACATCTCCAACGACGTGAGCGCGGGAAGGACATTGTGCTGAACCCCTCTCCAGAGCGAGGTCCGCGGCGAGGTCAAGTCAGGGTCCTCGATGAACGCCGCCCCGGGTACGTCGTAGCGCTGAACGATGGAAAGCGATTGGATACCCGAGAAGATGCTTGCGCCGGTGAGTAGTCCAAGTTCGTCCACCTCGGTAGGATCTTGATAGAGGACGCGGACGTGGGCTATGCGGTTTGCGACGCTGAGCGCCGAGAGGCTGCAGTATATGTTCCAGAGGAACTCATCGTCATGATAATCGGCCTGGTCGTTGATGAGCGCGATATTGACCGTCAGCGGGCGCGTGCCGCTCCTCCCCAGCACTTCCTCGAGCATCGCGACGTTAGAGTAGGCGACCCGCATCATATCGGGAAAGTAGTCTGCCCAGGCATTGAGGCGCTGAGCGCGTCTTTTGGTCTGGAGGGCTGTCGCTTGTTGTGGCGGCGGGTTGATCATGGTCACAGAGTCCCAGAACGTTCCATAGACGTAGTCGCGGAAGCCGCGGCAGACCTGCGCGACAGGGATGATCGCGCGCCGAGGCAGATGGTCTACGATGTCGTAGAATAGCTCGTTGGGCAGGCCGCGGCAGTGGGACGAACGCGCGACGCCGTCAACGTCCAACACCGAGTCGACTCGATGACTAGCGCAGACCGTGTCAGTACTGAACACGAGCAGACGGCGTAAGGGAGGCTCACGAGCTTGGTAAGGTGACGGAGAGGTCGGCGTGAAGACGCTCAGGGCTTTCCGCATGCGCATCGACAATCCCACGGCTTGGGCATTCGTCCAGCTCGCTAAAGCAAAAGAAAGAGGCGTAAGAGCCGGCGCCAGCAAGTCTTGACGGCTAGTCATACCATTCATCCCCTCTGGGCTCATCAAAGTCGGCGGTGGGAGGCGAGGAAATACGCAGGAAGTCGAAGATGCTTGGAAGCTGGTCTTGATCACTGGCCGAGGTCGCGGCCGACCCGTCCACGCTCGTCAGCAGGCCAAGTTGAAGACTTGTACAGGCTGTGTCAGTATCGTGCAGGTGCTGCGTGAAAGATGGGATCTTACGAGCTTTGAGCGGTAAAGACGACGCCCGCGCGAGGCTGCTCAAGAGTTGCCTCGGTATAGTCGACGATCTCGCCTTCATCCGCCTCGCTCCTAGAGGGCAAAGAGTTACAGGGGCGCGTAGATGACGCTGGGAATCAGGCCTACCATTCGACACTGTCTTCCTCGTCGGACCATCCATCGCAAGGCGAGGTCAGACTGAGCACTTCGAAAACGCTTGGGAGCTTTTCGTAGTCCGCGGCAGTGGTCGCGGGCGAGCCCTGCATGGTCGGCGCGTGGTCGTAGACGCGGCGAAGACGAAACGATGTGGTTGTCGCCATCGTGGTTGAGAGGAAAATGTTGAAGAGCGGAACGGAAACACGCGTCGGCCTTTTTAGGCAACGGAACGCGGACTCTGGACCGTGTCTTCCGTTCCTCGTAATGCGCGCGCACCGGACGAACGGTGAGTGGGAGTATGCAGCGCACCGCGGTTGGCGACTGATAACCGCCAGGATGACGAGCGAAAAGGAACAGGCTGCGCCACATGTCCCATGTCTGGAGAGGTCTGCCTGCGTCGCTCGGTGCCACCAGCTCTTGAGCAGCTTCCGTATGGGCACTCGACATCAGCAGTCGGAGAGGGCGTTCTGAGGATGGGCGACCGTCATGCATGGCTGACTGGCCGTGGCGTTGTCCACCACCGTCGCCGTCCTGATCCTCGCGACGGCGATGAAGCCCAGAAACTTGCCAAGTGCCCATCAGATGGCCTTGCTTCACTCGGCTGAAGTTTGTCGAACATCTTGTTGCAAGAGACCGCTGTGCGTCGTCCGCTGCTGTTTACGCGGGAGATGACTGCTGTTCCGGTGCTGGATATCGTCGCACGAGGCCTGGAGGAACGCGAGCTCTGCACTACGACCACACGATCGTCCGAGCTGCGAGTAACGCGTTTGATGCCTTTGCCTCTCGTTCTGCTCCAACTGGAAAGGCTTTGGACATGGTCAACACTGTCGCCAGCGGGATATTGTCCATCTGATGGCGCGCAAGACACAGCGTCGCATCCAAGAAGACTTGCCGAGTTACAGAGCCAGTTACACGTCCCACAGTGGTTGTCCAGGTGCATCGCATGGCGCTACGACTATGTCGGCCGCGGATTCGGGTTGAAGTGGTATTTTCCACGAGGGGCATACGGCCAGAGGATCAGGAGGCGCGGGACGTTGCCTTTGGGTCACAGTCTAGTCGGTGGACGCCAGTGCAACCACAGCCAGGGCGCCACGGTGGTCACGGTGGTCGACGACAGCAGCAGCATAGAGGCCCAGAGCGCGCGTACAAGTCCATGCCGCTGGATATCGTCCCCGAAGTCCCTTCACGAGTCGGCTGCCAGTGTCTGAGCTTGCCCTGCTCTCGCACGCGAGGCGCAGGGCGATACGTAGGCCGGGTATCTTGCTAGGGAGTGCCAAAAGGTCGTTCTATTGCGCGGATTCGAACCACAGGCATAGACGGCTTGTCACCGACCACGGCGTCGACAAGAGGGCGTTCGATTTTTTCGGTCTCGGCCGCCCGTGGTCGGACCACGCGAAATGATTCCGGTTGGCGCTCGGCGTTAGCGTCTTATATCCTTCCGCGGTCAAGGGAACGGGGAAGAGGTACATATTGTCATGCAGTCTACCATTGTCTACATCTATTCACAATCCTACAACGAGACAGCCGTTATCCGTTCCTACTGAGATGCTTAATCTACATGTGCAGTCCGAGGTCCAAAAGATATTGCTTGACGCATTTTGGAATTGAGACGGTTTTCCCGTCAAATGGACCGATGAGGGTCTCAGTAGCGAGCAAGCAAGAATAGAAGGTAACCCAGGCTTCCCAGTCTCTGTACAGCCGTGGCTCTGGAGTAGTGATGACTCGAACCTCGCCACGTACATTCGTTGCGCGAACAGTATGCGAGCGGTCTGCGTCGTTCGTTGTGTGCAAGAACTCTGTAATCTCTCCGAAGGTTTCGAACAGAGCTGCCGTCCCGGTCCAAAACCTCCCGCAGTTTAAATTGAAGAATCGACGCGGCATAGAGAGGACAAGATCGCGGAGGAGCGGGTCACAGCGCTTGTTTACGAAAGGTCCGGAGATACGCACCGACTGCAGGCGGTTGCGCTGGTCTGGCGTGATGTGTGGCCTCGGGGACGAGTAATCGAAAGGAGCCGTAAGTCGAATGTAGATAGTGTCGACCTGAGGGCAAGCGGCGAGGGCGGCGCACAGCTCGGAAGTGTTTCGGATGTGAAGGTCCAACTGACGAATGCCGGGATACTGAAGTGGGGAAGCGACGCTCCAAGAGTGGGTCGATGGTGTCTTGCAGACGACGAGGTTCCGAGCAAAGCCCGCGAGAAGGCGGTGCAAGTCGGCGACCAATACGCCTACATGTTCTCCCCCTCTGTCCGTGAGAGATAACGTCTGAAGCCGCGAGAGGGCAGAGGCCAGTGCGCCATGTAGATGTAGACCCAGATTGAGCAGATCCAAGGGACCATCGTAGAGGATGGAAAGCTTGTGACACCGCGACGCGTAGGTCTCTAGCAGTCTCCGAACGCGTGTAATGAACCCGACCGATGCGTAAAGAACAGAGATGTGCAAGTTGAGTTCAGCCTCGCCGCGTTTGGTTCTGCCGATCAACGTCTCGAAGGCAGAAAGGCTGGATAGCGAGATCGGTGCTGGACCCTTGTCATAATCCTCTGAGATCCAGCGCGACACTTCGTTTATGAGCTGACGACGGGCAATTGGCATGCGCGAGGGTACCTGCACGCGGCTGACAAGGCGTAACGAGGACCAGAGTACGGGCGTCTGGACTGCAACGCGGCGCCATCTGGAACAGACGTGCGAGATGTGCAACGCTGCTGTTGGGAAAGCCCACCACGCAGCGACAAAGATCAGACACCATAGCTCGTCTGGCAGCTCGTGCTCGCTGGAACGAGCCAGGGTGAATGCTCCGTCTCGAGCGCAATCACTAGATACGCTACTGTCGGGCCGCATGGTAAGTCCAGGTTGGATCTCGTTCAACCACCGCCAAGGAACGTACCACATTCTCGAACCGACATCGTTCGGAAGGCTAGGGGTCGACATGCGGCCAATCTGGAAAGCGCGAGGAATGGAACGAGGCGCTACCAGCTCCTCGCGCTGCTGGAAGGAGTCCTTGTCCATCGGTGCTGAAGCAGTGGAAGAATGCGGAATCCTCCGGCGACAATCCGGATAGCTGCCGTCATCGGATTCGGAGTGCGAAACCGCGTCCCGCGACCACGTGCGGAAGCAATCTCATGCGCGGCTCCGTCATCGCACCGCTTGCGCTGGATAAAACGATGCGTATACATGTGCCTCGTCCATGACTTCACCCTCGCACGGCAAGCGAATGACTTCATGCTGCGAAATCGCGTGACACTCTGTGATTACTGCAAGCCTGGTATTCACGCTCGACAAGAATAACATGAGCAACAGCATGTTTTCTCTTTCGAGAACATATATAGGCTCAAATGTTATCTTCTCCTTCACCACTCCAACCTCAGCACTTGCCTCCTGTCCGTCGCCTTTCGTCGCTATGCTATTCCGTAAACTGGTAAGGGATGCATCACGATCTTGCGTTGCTTCCGCGAGGAATGACGATGTCTCTATAGTCGTTCTATGGCAGTCCGCGGGATTCGCAACAGGCTAAAGCAGTACACGCGAAGTTGATCGAGGACTTCTTGAATGAAGTGCGTCTCATATCAGAGCCCTCTACTAGTACCAAGCGCAATGACCACTAACCTTCTCGCAGGTATCCTTGATCCAACAGTTGATCCTCGCGCTGGACGCTGAGATCGCCGCGCTCGGCAAGTTACGCACACAGTCGTACACTCTATTTCCCGGTCGCAACTCGAATTCCAACAGCGGCGAGGACGAAGCGAGCGTCGCGCTCGGCGTCGCTTGTCTTGTTCGCGAGATCCATGCGCGTCTTCGAGTGGCACCGGATATTGAAGTGCCCATTATGCAACGCGCTCAGGCGGACGTCCAGATCGGCGCGCTAGGACGGCAGTTCGTGGCAGCTTTGCGAACGTATTGCGTCGTGGAACGGGACGCGCATGTGAAAGTTCGGGCGAGGATCGAGCGGCAGCTGCGCGTTAGTGAGTACATGCCCCTCCAGACTTATAAAGTATGCGGAACTCACAGGATGGCAGTCAAGCCGGACGCGACGCCCGAGCAGGTACACGACGCCGTCGAGTCCGGTCCAGGGCCAATCTTCTCCCAAGCGGTATGGACTAGCGTCACCGACGCATAAGAAGTGCAGCTCTGACTGTCTTCAAAGCTATTGTCGTCGAATAGATACAGCAGGAGCAGGGCGGCATATCGAGAGGTGCAGATGCGCCGACGCGAGCTGAACCGTATCGACCGCTCGTTGCAGGACGTGTTCACGCTTCTTCAGCAGGTACGTGGATGCACTTGGTTCCCGAGGCCGTTCTGTCGCTAAGCGCCATATGAGCTGTTCTAGATGAACGTCAACACCGACACCGCGAGCGACGAGGAGAAGGCGGACCTGACCGTGCGTTCGCTTCTCGTAGATGACGGCCACGAGGACCTAGACGACGTCATAGAGCAGAAGCAGAAGCGCCAGATAGCCGCAAGGCGTAAGTAGGAGGAACTTCTTTCTCGTTCTCGCGATATCGGTCTTCTTTGGCGGCATGATGGCAATTGCGGTCCTCGTCGCCCTGCACGGGATATAGCCCTGCAACTGATGAAGATATCTGGACACTTTTCACAGTCATTTCAGTTTCCATTTCCTTCGATATTTGATCTAATACGAACCTTGCATGAAGTTGGTTCCTATGCAGTCTGCTGTAAAGCAGCGTCTTCGATGTAGGCTCGCTATCCATGGAAAACGCGTAGCAAGGCAACGACCAGCCCAGCTTCAGAGGGTTTCAGGTCGTAACTATCTTTGTCCGCCGAATAGACCAAAGTCTGCCTCGTGGTGGACGGCAAGCACGGAAGCGAAGCGAGAGCAATGCGACCGTCTGCAAAATCACGCGCTTTCTGTCAAGTCGCGTTTGATTATGGCGGAACGATTATATGGCCCGGCGCCGCCATATGTACACCAGGACGCGGGGCAGACGAAAACGAAGGTGTATGGAGCGGAATGAGGGGCGACAGGCGGAGCTGGACTGGCGCGCCGCCTCTTGCTTCCTAAGGTAGCCGTCACCTATACTCAACCTACCCTCGGGAGCAGTCCGGATTAGGAAATCCTGGCGTGATGGAGACGAAATGGGCATTATCGTCCTCAAAAATGCACATAGCAGTGATATTGCGCTATAGAAATGAGCGCATTTGTCTCAGCTTTAATTCTATGTCGTTTGCTTTGAGTTTGAGGCCGTCCCCGGCGTGCTGATAGCCG
>KV425941.1:134711-190082 GCA_001632375.1 Exidia glandulosa HHB12029
GATTCGATCTGGTCTATACCACCATGTGACGTGCACTCGCCTCTCCCCCTACCCGCTGAGCGCCCACGTCTGGCGGGATCCGTGGTGTTTCTGACACCCCGGGCACCTTCGCGCACCACCAACTTCCCTACCCCCTCAACCGCGGTCAACAGTTGTTGACTAGCGCGCTCTTCTACAGGCTAATCTATCTCGTCCAGGCTGCAGCCGTTGGGAAGCAGCGCGATTTGTAATTTCCTTTGTCTACTCCTGCTCGTCTCGCTCTTCCGACAACACGTCCGTTGTCCTCGCGTTCTGCCCACGGACACTTGGACTGTCTCGCCCTCGTCGTCCTCTACAACTTTGCTCTCCAGAATTCGCAGTCAATACGACCACCTGCCTCCGTCGCGGAGCTACAGTGAATCAATTTGGTGCTGCAACTGACAGCGCGACTGGCAAAATGTGAGAGGTCTGAGGGTGTCGCCGCCCGTGTCGCGTGTCGTCGTTGGTGGTGCTGAGGATTTAGGCTGGCACTGCCGCATCTGCGTGTGCAGGCTAGGCCTTCTCTGTGCCACGTCCCTAGGGAGTACGGCAGATGCCACGCGGGCCTGCCGGGAGTGTCAGATGTTGTAATCTGAGTCCCGAGCAGGAGTCGAACCGCGGTCCACACCTGTGGATCGTCGGGTCGATCGGCGGGTCGATCGGGATTCGGGTCGTGGAGTAGTTGCCGCTAGGCCACCGTGGCCACGGAGAATCCACACAATAGCTCACCCACATGTTGCCAACTCGTAGATGGAGTCTGCTCGTGTTCGACCCTCAGGATGTAGAAGAAACCGTTGAATCACATGCGGCAGTTCACAGCCTGAGGTCGTCAATGTATTCCAGGATTTTCAGCGGATCGGAGGTCGACGTCGATACTGTACCCAGGTGTGAAGGCTTCCCTCACTATTTTGGGTCCGCTCATGTTTCTTTGCTGTCTTAAGCCTGAAGCGCGCAGCCTGGGTGCACTCTCCTACAACTTGACGCCGTCCGTGCAACTCCCCATCTTAGACGAAGGCTCCCGTCACGTTGTCAATTTTCGTACTCTACGGAGAGGCGCATCCAGGATTACTGCAACTCCAGGCGAATCATTGCGGGTGCAACTTCAAGTTGAAGGTCGGAATGTCACAAAGAATGCCGACTGCTCAGAACGATGCAGTGCTTGCCGGAGTGCTCACGGCCACCAGAAGCTGTGATCAGAGCGACTTGTACTCGCATTAGACAAGAGTGGTGGCTCAGGGAAGAAATGCGTTTGTAGCGGACCTCGAAACGCGAAAGCTTCCGCGGGGAATTCACGTGCACCGGGAACTTCCACATCTTGTCCACATCCTCGTCAGATCCCTGCGAGCCAGTCTAGCTGCAATGCCACCAGACCCCCAGGCGTGAAGGGCGCAAGACGGGCCATGTCAGTGTGCAGCCCCTAGTCCGCGTATTGTGTCGCTGACCAGAGATTTTCAAGGATCCCGTCCCGGCCGTGGCGAGCCAAACCGTAAGGATGGGTGCCATTCTTCCTCTGAAATATTCCTGACATGCTCCTAGACCGAACATGCTGTGCCGGGCGAGGTCAGTCGCCGTAGCCAGCACGCTGAACGACCTCTCATGATGTCATCCAGGAATCCGTTTCCGCAGACACTTTTCCGTCTAGCCGCCAGGTATGTCGTCCTGCGGTACTGGCCAGCTATTGCTCAGCTAATTGTACCTCAGCATATGAAAGATATTGTGTGTGCGTGGCCGAACGAATAGGCTCTTGACTGACCTCCACCTGAAAGCACCCGCGCTCCGATATAGCTCAAATACTCGCCCACGACGTTCTCTTGACTATCTTTGATCCCTTCTCCCTCCCGGAACTGCTCGCGCTGTCGTCTGTCTGCCAGCAGTGGCGCGCTGTTGTCTGTGCCCATCCGACTTATTGGCGCTCTGTATCGCTTACGAAACCAGCTGACGGCGCGGTGGACTTCTTCTTGGCCCGCGTTGCTGCGTCCTCGACCTCGCTCATCGCCATTACCGTTCAGACTCGGGTTTTGACCAACGCGCGTCGCGTCAGTAAAGTTCTCGATGCGATTCGCAATAACTTGAGTCGCATCAAATTGCTCGACCTCGATTTCGACAGTTTTCCGACCTCGAACCACCACTCTCTCACGCGTGCTTTATCCAACTCGGCTCCTTCCCTGCAGCATCTTGCGCTTTGCTCTTCTTCGCCTACGGTTCTCCTGCCTCGCAGGCTATTCGGTTGCGATCTTCCGCAGCTTCAGACGCTTGCTCTTGTCGGTTTCGACCTGCGGAACTCATACCCGCCCGCTTTTGAAGGAGCGAAAGACCTGTCGTACGCCAGCACGACGTCTCATCTCAACTTTGCTCAAGCTCTGCGAAGACACCGAAACCTCGAAACGCTTACGCTTCTCGGATTCCCTTACTCGTCGCTCTTGACTGCTGCTCTTCCATCATTGGGGAAATTGTCTACGCTGCACCTCGACGTCATTGGGCACGGCCTTCTCCTGTTGCTTGATAGCCTGCAGCACCTGCATACTATCTCCGTGTCCATGCTTTCGGGATGTCCTGCAGCAGACGACGCTTTCGTTCGTCATCTCAAAGGCGACCTGCACATGACACTTCCTTTGTCTGGCTGGAATACGAAAGCTCGCACGGCCCGAATTGACGTCGTTGAGATCGGGCCATCGAAGCGCTCGCGGTGCGTCAGGAGGGAGCCTATCGAGACATTTTCCGATGAGCCTCTCGATTACGACGCAGTTCTCTACAGCATCACTGCAGCGACCATTCCTTTTGGTCTTCTCATGCCGATGCAACACTGGTTCGAAAGCAACTTGCTCTCGCTACGCCATATGCACGTCGTCATCGACAATGGCGCCGATGAGCATTCCGATGCGCACGAGCCTTTCCTTGCGTTCCTGAACTGCCCTAAGCTCGAGAGACTGGAGATTATAAATGGCTCTCGGGGCCGCACTCAAATATCGCCAAACGACGTTTATTGCTTCGCGTTCAAGGTCTTTAACGTAGGAACGCGAAAGCGATTCGATTCATTGGAGATCGCCTTCGAGAACGTTACTATTGGCGGGAGAGACCGCTACTCGCTTCTAGAACGACCTGCGTAGCTGGAAATCACTGGATTGGGAGTCACCGGGATGCGACTGTTGTGGTGGGGAAGGTTGCGAGTGCTCCGAAGGGCCATGATTGCTTAATAATCGCACGTTTGTAATGTTCTACTTACTGTAGACTGATTAAAATACCAGTGTACTCGCCTGAGATCTATCTGAGTGTCAGTTCTAGCGTTACTAACTTGCGACGCGCGTAGCACATTGCCCGGAGGTAGGACTTCAGCCCGAGTTTCTTTCAAACAGTATGCGCGGGAGATTGAGCCAGCGGTTCTTTACTGCCCGGGGAGATATATTCTATGAGTGGGTTTTATACCAGGCTCGGTAAAATGCCTTCGTCCTTGCTTCAGGCTGAGGGGACGATGATTTGTATATGTACAGTAGATGCGGCAGTCCTCGGCACAGAAAGAAGTCAAGGTACCAGCCCAGGGAGTTCAAAGCGCTTGGATCTCTGTTAACACCCGGGTATTACTCCGTCCTTCTGTCTCCATGACTTCACTATTTCTGCGCTCTGAAGCAGGCAACGTGGAACGGCAATGACCGCACCTTGTCCTCGTAAACGTCACGCGCGGCCCGTACAATCCGGGAATCAGCGTACCGCCCCGTCTTCACTTCGCCTCACTCATGCGTAGACAGCGTAGTAGCCGTATAACTACTCGAGTTTGCTCTCCAACTCGATGTCTCGCGGTGAATCGCGTAGGTGCCGCTGCCAGATTTACCCGTGTCTCACTACGAGGTCGCGCGTATCATTCTGGCCGCCGTTCCGCTCGATCGCCGATATTGCCTCCTCAGACACTTGCACCAGTATAAGACCTCGCTCAGTAATCCGCATTATTCCTCCATCGCCTCACCCAGCCTCGCACATTCAGCCATGTTCTCCGCGCTCCTCACCGCTCTCGTCGCCTCGTCCAGCGTCTACGGCGCCAGCATCGTCAGTCGCCAGGACACGACCTGTGTGACGCGTTACGCGGGCATACTCGCCACCTCTGGCGACTCTCACATGTCGTTCAGCATCTCGCCTCGCAACCAGATCGCGTACATTGGCGACGGTAACAACCCGCTCATCGTGGAATTTCAAGAGTGCCCGGCGCTGGAGTCTAACCCCAGCAATGGAACCGCTTCTGGTAATGCGACTCTTACCGGTGCGTGGGCTTGATCACGAAAACTATGGCACATTCGATTCCTAACATGTCTTATCTACAGGTCGCTTGTACGCACCGCATTACGGCAAGTGCTTCGCAGTGACGAACCAGACGAACCCGGAGCCGCCATACTACACCACGCTCCGCACGTGCAGCACCGCGTACTCGCAGCGCTGGCGTGTACAGTCCAACGGAAACCTCTTCTTCGTGGGTCCCTCTCGATCAATTCATCCTGCCCTTTCTGACATATGTCGCAGACGGGTGTGACGGATGAGGACGGCACGATCGAGCAGGGCGGATGCACTCAGCTCGGATATAAGGCGGGCAGTGACGGCACGCCTGTCATCACGCACACCAACGAGCAAATCACGCTCGAGTGCGACAACAAGGCACCTTTCTACTTTGCGACTACTGCAGCGTAAATCAATGACCTTGTTATGTACTATCCATCGATCTATACGTCTGTAATATGAACAATTTAATTCTCTATCACCTCATTGAGCAAACCTCGCAATTGGATATTCCATGTGCTGCTCATTGAAATGTCGTACATCAACGCTTCAACATATCGTTATGCGGTCTGTCAGAGCCCGTTGTTCCACAATAGGAACCTCACTCCCCAGCCTTACTAGGTACTGAAACTCGCGCAATTGAAATTCAGTGGAGAAGACGATAAGGCGGGACAGTTGAACTGGATAACTGTCGTCCATCACATTAACATTCACATGTCGTAGCCTTCCGTTCTCGCCTCACCTGCTCCTGTCGGTAGAGGTTCGCTTTGACGAAGGTGTGTTCATATTTCAGCGCGCAAGACTCGATCTAAACTTTCCAATCGCACTCGGACGATCGCGAGTGCGACGCCGTGACTTCTTCTCGTGACAGTTGGACAATGGCAGGTAACAGCTCTCAGTCCTCAGCTCCGCGGGTGCCTAAGCTAACCCAACGGCGAGTAGTGAGAGCGGCGTGCGGTCCGGAGAATCTCGCCCGTCTTGCGGCTGGATACGTTTAATCATTGCGTACTGTACTGTCAAGCGTTTAGCATAGGGCAGGATGTCGTCTGCGGCTGATATATCCGTCATTTCCTTTCAGAAGACCTATAAAAAACGTAATAGACATGCAGCAGCACAAGTCGAGCACATGTACTGTTACGCGAGGCAATTAATAGTAAAATACGGCAACAGGTCTTGAGTAAGGATGCTGGAAGGACTACTTATACACGCCGAAGAAAATGGACCCCAGGCGGAGATGAAGCAACCTTCTCGGATGCCTCCTTCTCCACTGTGACAGAGCAAAAGGCTCAGACCTATGAGCATCTTTCCGTGCGCTCCTAGTTGACTGCAGTACAACTACCACTGAGTAAGTGCAAGTTGCGCCCCGCTCAGCCTGCTCTTGTACTGTAAACCAAAAATTTATTACCGCGTAACGCGTAACGGGGCCCTCCCGTCACGGTAATAAATCCGATTTGTAACGCGTAACGGAGGTCCTGCGGTAGTAAGCGTAACGGTGCGAAACGGTGGCTAAGGCTACATGTAATAAAGTTTCGGGCGCTGCGCGGCAATGGGCTCAGTATAATGGCCGGAGAGTGTAATAGAGAGCCTTCCCACATGCTTAGGGGCCTCAGGGTGGTCTCGAACGGGTGGAAACCAACCTCGGAACTAGATTTTGTGCTAACGCGGTAACGAAAGTAACGGTCACCCCGACCCGGCGGTAATGCATTTCGGGTGTAACGGGGGGTCGGGCGGCGGTAATAAATTTTTGGTTTACAGTAGTTATCAAAGCGTAAATCACTGACGAGGAGAGATGTTGTACTATAAGCGTGGAGATGCTGCGCGGAAAATGGGAACGGAGAAAGTGATCTGGACCGAGGACGACGCGGGAACCACGAAGTTGAAGCGAACGAACAGTGTTGACACCTCGCGCGATGTCACGGTGGCGAGACGTGCGGCATCACACTACCGATCGTAGCACAGTCGCAACACATTATGAGATTGAAGCTTCTGTCTAGGTATGAATAACTTGACTCAATGGCGCGTTGCATTGATTTAAAGATTATGGATGTAGAGAGACAATAGGGATATGTATGATCAGGCCGCACGGCTGTTGAGATGGAACGGCGCCTTCGAGTTGCACTCCAGTGTAATCTGCTGACGCGTATGCGTGATCACAGGGGTGCCGTCCGCCTCGGCCTTATAGCCAAGGCTGCCACACCCACCCTGGAAAAACGTACCGTCGGATGCGGTGGCACCGTACTAAGATTGAACGTGAGCACGTGCACGCGGCCGAAGAAAGGGTAGATCGCGGGTGCTTACCCAGTAAATGGCATTATTCTGGTTCGAATACACCTGGAACCTTTGCGAGACTCCGGTGCCGCACTTCACAAGCGTCGTATAATAGGGAGCTGCCGCGTTTGAGTTGTTGGTGGTACCGATGCACTTGCCCTCCGACGGCACGAATAGACGTCCTACTTCTGCGTTAGCAAGCAGTTCACGGGGAATGGTAGGAATCTCTCACCAGTCTGCGTGTTCGGGACTTGGTTGGACTTCTGCAAGCTCTGACACACCTGAAACTGCACCACGAGAGGCGACGCTCCAGTGCCAAGATACGCCACCTGCCCAGCCGAGTTCAACGTGAACGACTTCTGCCCGGAGGTAGAGTTCGTGGAGAGGATGCCCGCGAACTTCGTGACGCAGTCGACAGTTGAGGTGGTGTCAACGGCGAGCGCAACTGCCGAGAGGGCGAGGGCGAAGAGCGAGGCGGTGAACATGTTGTATGAGAGGTAGACCGGGGGTTTACTGGAAGTACTGAAAGAAAGCTGAAGGTGATGTCGGCATTTATAGATGCCATGATGCGCGTGCTGCAGCGCTGAATGCCGCAGATCGCGTCTGATGCGCGCCGGAAACGCGTCTCGGAGCGATCGACAGGATTCTCCTCGAGCTCGTCCAGTCGAGTCGTCTCGGGAGAAAGTCATGCATTTCGTTGCGAGATATTCATAGCCCACGTGTAACGGTTCCTTCTTCAGGTTGCCGGGCGAGAGCAGCGTACTTATTTAGGTCACTGTAGTTATACGGTAATACCCGCCAGCGCAGCCAGTGTATTACCGTATCACGGCTACGTCCCGTAGACTAGTCACTGTAAGATGAGACGGATGCTTACGTCGTGCCGGCACAATGTAGGACTTTCCGAACGACGCCGAGGCAGTGCTTGCTAGAGTCAAGCAACGTACTCTCATTTTAGACATTATCAGATCATTGTAATAGTCACAGCAATTCGCGTTTCTCAAACTGCAATCTTTTCATCACGATCAATTCGGATTTATCCATTCCTATCCCGTTAATCTGGATATTCTACGACCTAGTCCGGCGAAGATGCGCTCGTCACGACGGCGACGGCGGCCGCAGAGGTTCACTGCAGCAGCGAGCCGAACCGGCCGAGGTTTGCGGCGAATACTCGGCGGCGCAGGAGGTCAGTCCGCTTTCCATACTATGCACGTTCAATTCGGTGATCAATTCGTATTTATTAGAGTATAGGTGCTTGGTTGCAGCGTGCCATGTCTTTAGATTGCATATATGATTTCGGCGTCTTCATTGTCTGTCTCCAGCCTAATTACTCACAGGTTCCATCAAGAGACGTCGGAGCGACCGACGCCTCCAAGGCCGCCGCGTGTACCTTCGCCACCTCCACCTCCGTCCTCTACTCCGTCGCCTACGTCCGGTACCTCTCTGCCTTCTACCCCTCCGTGAACATGGTTCTCGTTAGACTGAACGTCGACGCAGATGCAAAGCGCCGCCATGAGCGCGACATCGACTGATGATGGACAACCGCCCGTCAGAATCGAACTTGCACGAGATATCAAGAGGACGTACCTCCAGGCATGACTGTGAGGGAGTATTCAAACCGTCCGGCCGTACTTGCTGTTCGGGTCAACGACGCCACGGTTCGTCCTTCGTCTCCGAGCGTAAAATCCACGTTGTCGAGCAGCTTGCCCAGCTTGCTGCAGACCGTGTACTGGATCTCCTCCCGCTGCCGCGTCATGGCATTCACATACGAACTGTAAATGGTATGAGATTATGTTATTGAGATTGCGAAAAGGATAGACAGCAGAGACGCACGCAGTAACTTTGCCGAAGGACGAGGTGACGGTGAGCATATGCGCGCCTGACGAAGGTTCCAGTCCTTCGAACTTCGTGTGCACGCTGATAATTTTCTTATTGAGAACGATCAGGGGTTTCCCAGAGTTGTCCTGCAGCTCTACACAGTCGCAATATCAGCATCTCGACTCTCGTGCGATAGAGGGGAAGGGGACAGGGTACGTACCCTTCCGCACATGTATCGCATTATTCTTGGACGCGACCTTGAAGACGAGGGCGTCAGTCGCCGCGTCATGGAAGCCATAATCGATCGAGATGCGGAGACTGGGCTGGCCCGTAAAGCGTAGACCGAGTGTCGTCTGATGTTGTGCGTAGGCGGGAAATGTTCCGACAAGTGGACGGGGCGGCGTTGTTGTGTTAGACATCAGTTGCAGATGATGGTGGTGGTTAGAGCGCGACGTTATGAGGCGTCGGTTATAAGTTGTCGAGGGCGATGGAGTCTCAGACCGGCGACGATCGACGGCTCCACTCCACAGCGTCACTCTCTGACGACGACGAGCGAAACCGAGTCGTTCTGTTCAGTGTCCACTACTCCACATTGGCATCTGCCTGCAGGTCGAGTGTGTAGTAGTAGTGCATGTCCGTGAAGCATCTGTGAACGAGAACGAGAGCGAAGTGCTGGCGACGTGTAGAGTGCAGCCAAGGCACATTACCAGTCCTGAGGCCAGTGCGCAGCGTTTGCCAGAGTAGATGTAGCGGAAATAAACGATTCTATCCTGCAACGTAGGGGCAGTGGGCGATCCGTGAACTGCGAGACCGAAGTAATTGCGCAGGGATGCAAAACGAGAAATTTTGCAACCAGCATCCACAAAACTCATCGCCACGGTAATAGCAGCGCGGTATAAGATTAGGAGATGCGTCGTCATTTGGCGCCTGCGCCCTTGGTGTCGAGTGCAGACAACGACCAGATAGGCAGAAGCTAAGAGCTCGAGCGCTCGGAACGGGAACGACCGCACCTCTCCTCCTACCATTTCCAGCCGTACGATATCGGCAGCTTTGGCCTAGTCAGCACATCGCTTAATTCGACGCAGAGCTGGTACTAAAATGCGAGAATCACGCGGAATTGCATCGTAAACCGCTATATTTGGGGGGTCGAATTGATACAGACTAGCTTTACGACCTCGTGGATGAGTACTTACTGATCGTGCGTCAAAGAGCAGGATTCAAGTTCGAGTGATGTGTGCGTGCGGTACGATTTTGATGTAATACGAGACAGGATGAGACCCAGGGTGATAGTACATAGGCCACAGATAACAACTATGAACCAGAGAACGAAAAAAGAAGCGCGGAGGGAGGCTGAAAACTATTCCTCATCCACGAAAGATGTGAACATTTGCGGAGAGAGCCTGCATCGGGATCACTTCGGCGTTGCAGTAATCGTAACTGTCTGCGTCACGGTGACTGTGGCTGCAGCAGGGCACGTGTTAGGAGTAACCGGGGCCGTAGCTTTCGAGAAGATGTCGGTCTGTGCGCCTGCAGATGTACACGTTAGGTTCGGCCGGGGAATACGAAGTGCGAGTGGACGTACCAGACTTGAAGCCCATCTTCAGGTTGTATCCGGGGCTGGGCCACGAACCGTCCTTCTGGAACCCGGGAGGCAGCTGAACGTTGTTGCCCTGCGCCTGATACTGGATGGACAGTTGCTTCGCGCCAATGATGCACTGCGACTGGTCGCTCTCGCACCACTGCGCAGGGACGGGCGAGGCGACGGCCTTCGCAGACGCTGTGGCACCGGTCACCTGGCAGCGATACCCGTTCATGTACATGTTGTCCTGGCCGCAGTGATTGGGAATCCTGGGAGATGTCAGATTGGCGCACGCGAGGCAACGGAAGTGATGGCGTGCGTACCAAGCCCACGCGCAGAGACACCCGCCGGCCGGACACGCAGGCAGATTCGGCACCTGGTAAGTCGCGATGCGCCGGTACGGAGTACTATGCCAGAGTAAGGAATAATATCGAGTACTGCGGAGAGGGGAATACGCACTTGGGCAGGACACTGAACACGGTAAAGTCGCTGATGTTGACAGTGTTGATGTTATTGTTGTACGAGATGGCGAACGCGGTGCCCGCCGCGTCGCTCTCGTTATGAGCGTGCAAGTTCGGCGAGCTGATGCATCCGGACGAGGTCGGCGGGTAGTTCGGGTCGTTGACGTTCGTAGACCAGTTCGTCGGGTGCACCTTGCCGTCTGGCCAATCTGTCGCCTTGCCACCATTGTACGACAGAGTCGTAAAGGCGCGATTCGCAGCGATTTCAACGGTGAAGTTGCCGCCTGACGGGCTGGTGGGAGTCAGCAATGCGGTCGAATGGCACGAACGCGCGGATACACACATGCTAAGGAACTCGCCAGCGGGCGGCGGGTACTGGCGACATTTCCCGTGCAGGAACCAGTCCGTCCATGTGAGGTTCCACAACGGCGAGATGGCAACAGCAGCATTCGGAGCGTCAGCCGTGCCGTAGTCCTGAGGCGATGAAAAGCCGTCAGACGTTGGGTCCAAGGAAACGACATCCAGAAAACCTACATTTTTGCAAAACATACCCTTGGAGTACGCAACGAGATGCGCGTTGGAACCCGATGCAAGCACCATGGCCACCAATGCGGCGCGGACAGAGAACGAAGCGTAAGACGAGAAAGTCATAATGTGAGAGGCGATTTGATCTGATAGTTGTGAGTAGTCGTTGCGAGTATTTATGCAAGAGACGGTCGAAGACTTCAACCACACAATATGAACCCTGGCGGCCTGGCGGCGTCGATGGCCTGTTGGAAAGTAGGTACACCATCTGTGAGACTTCAAGTCTCAGCGGACCGACGATCGCAATGCTCGACAGACGCCGTTGGGAAGCGAAAGCCTTCCGGACTGAATAGAGCTAGGAGTTTCGCGAATACGGAGCGCAACGTTGGATTCCCCGGTTGCCAGGGAATTCAGGTCACGACAGGCGAGAGTAGTTGCCGCACGTGGCGACCTCCTATACTGATGGCTTTGACAGTGACAGGAGCAGAGATGGATCCTCGTATGCACCAATAGACTGTGCAGCCGTTCCGTTGTTGGCAAGCCTCTCCTCCCGTAGCATCAGGCCCACGGTCTGCTCAATCAGATCGCGCACGCTGCGCTCAGCCACCAATATCGAGCGGGTGGATCCTCGACTGGTCGAGGTCCGGTCGGGCTGGCCGGGGTCAAGGTCGAAGAACCGGGGTTTGCCCGTCAACGCAGAGATGCGCAACCGGACACTGAGTCTACACATCTTCAAGAGGTACGCGGATGCCGCCGTCGTCACGTCGCAGGGCAAACAAGGCGTCGGGAAGTACGTGGACGTTTGTTTACCTAGGCTTCGCAACCATGCAGGATTCTTCGGGAAGGACGACTTCACGACATCGTACACTAGCCAACGTGTCATTCGTCCAGACAGATAACATGTCGGTGTACGGCAGTTCGCCAGTTGCCCGGGTTGATTTCAGCCTATACCCAAGGTCATGAAAGCATAGAAGTAAACGGAGAGTAGGCAGCGGGAGTTGTAAAGTTTAGTGCGCACGAGATCCCGAGGAAGGGGGGAGAACACGAGGAAGGAGGGAGAACAAGGACAAGATGCGGATTCAGCCGGATCGCCGCTCTTCCTTTCAAAAATTTCGCCACATCCGACCTTTTCTGCAACGACTCCTGCGACTGCGCTTACAGACTCATTCTGGGTATTTTCTCGCTGAACCGCAGCGTCTTCGACTACGATCGCTGCCCAGTATTAGGCCTTGCGTGTACAGATGATTTACGCCGTCAAAGACCCAACCTCCGCGTCCCGCGTGATGGCCAGTCATCTTTGGCCTCTGACTAGAAGCGCATACGCCCATTCAGGGCTTGTGGATGAACGCGTTGAGTGCACGGGCCCCTAGCCCCTGGCAGCTCTGGTAGGTTAAGAGCTGCGCCGAGCTCCCTTTGGGCGATGTGACATGCACCCCAAACTTCAAAGCGGCGATTCACAGTGCCAAACGGGTTCCGAGGCTTTTCAGGACGGGTCTCTCACACTCGCGTACCGATACGGTCCCGTAGAACTTCTGCCACTGCACGCCGGATTGCCGTAGACGTTTTGCGACCCTGGATACTAGGAACGTGTCTGGCACCCGCGCTTCCGCTCCTAGGGTCCAAGAGGTCCAGGAACCCGCGCCGCTTTCCTTGTCTTCTGGCGCCCTCGTCCAGTGCTTAGCCTTGGGCGGCGGGAACGACCGCACCTTTCCTCCTACCATTTCCGCCCGGACGACATCGAAACGTTATAACTGAGGCCTGATCAGCACTATGCAACAGTGGATACTTCGACGCAGGGCTAGTCGTAATATGCGAAAATCTGGTGGAATTGCATCGTAAACTGCGTTCGTAGCTCAGCCCTCCTAGTTGCGGAAATCGCATCGCCTTTCGCAATTCCCTGCCGTACTCACGGGAAACGCGTCGCTAATCGGCCGCGTCAGGATGCGCCGAAGTCAGTCTCCATTATGCGCGTGGGGCGCACCGGCTTCGCGCTTCGCTATCATCTAAGCTCGTCAACTCTCCTGAACGCGTCCAACTCGGCGTTATAAGGAAGCGCTCTACCCTTCGCCTAAGGTCGACCTCCACCTTCTGGCCATGGCCCGTCCTTTCTTCGCGCTCGTCGTCGTCGTGCTCGCGGTTCTGGCCTCCTTCTCCTTCGCGAAACCGCGCACGCACTCGCCGGCGCTTGTCGCCTCGCGCACGGCGTCCGCTATCCAGGCTAGGCAACTTACGCTCGAGAGGCTGCTCAACCGCGCGGACCGTACGGCGATGTCGAACCTCTTCGGCCGTGTGGACTGCTCGTGCGTCGTCGGTCCTGGTCTTTCGCACGCGGGCAGCTCGCTAATGTTTGATGCGCCCCGATGTAGGATCCCTCAACCTAGTACCTTGGCTTGTCCTTGCGGCTCCGAGTACGTGCAGGCCGTAGGCGTGTGCTGTCTCTGACGTTCTATTGGTAGATACGAACTCTGTGGTGCGCAGTCCTGTGCGCTCACGCTACACAAGGTTTAACTTTCAGCGCAGGGCCTGCGTGCCGCGACCTACAGGGAGACCCAGACAACTGCGGTACCTGCGAACACACGTGTTCCGGCAGCAATCCAGGATGTTGCGGTATGTGCGCTCCCCGTCCAGCTCCGGCCCTCACTCACGCGCGCGATGCTCTGAAAGAGGGAGAGTGCGCAGACTTTACGAGCTGGGAAACCTGCGGCAGCTGTCTCAATCAGTGCAATGTGGATCTGAACGAAGCCTGCTGTGGTGCGAAGTTCTCAGGCTGAGGTGGGTCTAATGCTGACATAGGAGTATTCAGATGGTACATGCGCCAACCTGTTTGCTAACCAGGACCACTGTGGTTCGTCCTTTGCGTATCCCTACCACCTCCGTGTCCGTACTGATGCATATCCTACTTTGCAGGCGCATGCGGCACGCCGTGCGCCAGCAACCAAGGCTGCTGCGGTAAGTTTACGTCCTACCCGTACATTTCGACTGCCACTGATCATAACGCTCGCGTAGGCGCTCAATGCGTCGACATCGAAAACAACAACGACCACTGTGGAGCATGTTTGGTGAGCCACGTTTTAGATCTGTTCCAGTACTCGACTTGCAACTTGCAACTGACTTTGACCGCCCATGTACTCTAGTCAGTATGCGATGGGGTGTGCGTCAACAGCACATGCTATATCCCCTGACGAGAGTCGCCCGCAACTCTCTCGCGTGATACTAATATCTGTCTTCACCTCTTCTGCCCTGTCACTTTTTTGAACCAACTCTTGCACTTGCACTTCCTCGTATTCGCTCTGTCGTGCGCTGTTTTGTACGACGAGGGCTCCCTCGGTCTGTAGCCGCTCTTTACTGCCCTTGAACTTGCGCTCGCTCTATATATCGCACACTCGTATCACTATCACGATCTTGTGTCCTCGGTTTCACATCTGGTACTGTACTGTAAATGCCTGCACCGAGAACACGGAGCAGCGCGGAGCCTTGCCGCGGGATCCGCCGCGACTCTCCTTTCGGCCATGACAAGCCCCTGGCAAAAACGCGCTTACGAGCTTGAGCACGCGAATACCCCCTGCTCTCGTACAGACTTGCAGTTCGCCAAGCGCGTTGGGCCTGTGGGTCGAATATCATTCAAGCTCGTCAGAATCGGCGCCTTGAACTTTCCTGAACGGCGGTTGACCCGGTCGCTGCACACGATCATGAGCTTAAAAGCCCAACCTCTACCCACAAACCATCATGGCGCGCCCTTCGTTCGTTCTCCTCCTTGCGCTGATCTCCTGCTCGGTCTCGCGCTCGCACCCTCCCTTGTTGGCGCGTAACTCGTCGGCCTCGCGTACTGCGTCGGCGATCCAGGCGAGGCAGCTTACGCGTGAGAGGCTGCTCAATCGTGCAGAACGGACTGCGATGTCGAACCTCTTTGGTCGCGAGGACTGCTCGTGCGTCACCCTTTAGCTTGCTGCATGATTAGCCCTTCTAACACGACCATAGGATCCCGCAACCTAGCACTTTGGCGTGCACTTGCGGCTCAGAGTACGTCAGGGTGCAACTGAAGTGTGCTTTATCTCAAAGCATCTGACCTGTGCGGCAGATACGAATTATGTGGTGCGTCAGGCGCTGGAACAGTGAATTGTGAACCGCGACTGAAGCCTGCGCCTCATAGGCCCCTCATGCCGTAACACCCAAACCGACGAAGAGAACTGCGGTACTTGCGACCATATCTGTCCAGGAGACGCTCCTGGCTGCTGCGGTCCGTCTCCCATCTCTCGTCTTCCGTCTCCGCTTCTACTGACCGTACCCGTAGCTGGTTCATGCGCGGACTTTACGAGCGTCGTAACCTGCGGGTCGTGTACGAACGAGTGCGACGTGGGGCGCGAAGAATGCTGCAGTGCGTACTACGTCTCCAAGCCGCGGACTACTGGCAACGCTCTAACAGTAACTCCCACGCGTACTATAGGCGGCGCATGCGCGAATGTACAATTCAATCACGACAACTGCGGTACGCCCCGTCACGGTTCCATCCCGATAGAAAAAAAAACTCATGGCCATCCACTGCAGGTTCATGCGGCAACCCGTGCGACCCTGGCGATACATGCTGTGGTACTTGAAGCCCACTCGTCCTAAGTTAAGTACCTCGACTCATGCCCGTCTCTGCTCCAGGTGGCCAATGTGTCAATATCGACCAAGATAACGCACATTGCGGACAATGCTTTGTACGTCACGCGTCACTGGCCACCTTGCGAAAACTCGATGCTGATACTGACTCGGATAATCCTAGTATACGTGCGACGGAGTATGTCGTGGCGGCTCGTGCGCGGGATAGTATCCCTCTTTCTCAGCCTGCTCTTCCTCGTTCGTGCGTGTCTTGATACTGTACATGCTCATCCACGCCTTCATCTCGCGCGGGCAAGTCACGCACTGTGCCTGCGATCCAATACAAATTGGTACTGCTCTCCAGGAGGGTAATATCGCCTAGAATCATCCGAAGAGGTCGTGTCTCCTTATATGGCAAGTTAAAGATTCGCACCCAAATGTCATCCAGTGCCATACTATGAATCCAGATCCCGTGAGCGAGGAAGGACCAGCGAGATGACGGCTTCAGTTACGTCCATTCGGTGGGCTCGGTAAAGCAAAGAGTTGACTGCCAGTGCCACGATGAATAGAGTATTGTCATGTCCCAGGCGTACGGTCCGGAGATCTCGCACATCTTGCAGCTTTGCACGGGTCAAGCATAGAGGTAGATTGTTCCTAGGCAGATGACGAATACTGAGCAAAGTGAAAGAGCAAGTGGCGGGACTTGAAACCCGCGTCCGGCTCTTGACCCGCACCACCACCAAGCATGGTCGGCCCGCTCTTCACGACCGACTCTGGACTGCTCTACCACGCGGGAAAGATCATAATTATCGCCGTTGGACTCCCCGCGCGGGGCAAGACGCACATCTGCCGCGCTTTAGAACGTTATCTGCGCTGGTCGGGCGTCAAGACGCAAGTGATATCCCTCGGCGACTATCGACGCAAGACCGTCGGAGGAGCGCAGCAACTTCCGCCTGATTACTTTACTTTCGGTACGTCTACGTGTTTGGGTGGTTAGGTGAAGCTGATGGGTGTGGATGGAAGGCAAGAAGTCTGCGCAGACTGCTGCTGTGCGGAAGAAGGTCAAGGACGGCTGTGAGCAGCTCATTCTCGACTTTTTCGACCGTGGAGGCCAGGTCGCGATCTATGACGCCAATAACGGGACGAGGGCGAGTAGGAAGGAAGTGGCTGAGAAGTTTGAAGCGCGCGGTATCCACGTCGTATTCCTCGGTCTGTACTTTTCCACTCTGAGTCGCCCACTGATTGCTGACGCTCACATGTAGAATCTGTGTGCAACAACAACGACATCATCGAGGCCAACATCCGCAGCGTCAAGATCTCCTCCCCAGACGTACGTCCCTTTCCCTTCTTCCCGCTCTTCCTCGCGCTGACACACTCGCTCAGTACCGCGGGTGGCTCCCCGAGAAAGCCGTGGCAGACTACTGGTCGCGCATCCGCGACCACGAGAAGTATTATGAGCCCGTGGAGGAGACCGAGTGGCCGTTCATCCGTATCTTTGACGTCCGTCTTCTCTTGTGTTACTGTGCGCGTCGAGGCTGACGGTGTGGTGTAGGTGGGCGATAAGATCATCGTGAATGTGCGCCGCCTCGTACCGTTCCCTGTGGTGTTGCTGACGACGTCGTCTAGCGGATTCAAGGATATCTGCAGGTCCGTTTCCTCCCCACGAGCGCCGGACATGTGCCGATGTTAATTGTCTGCAGACCAAGATCATCTTCTTCCTCATGAACATCCATAACCGCTTCCGCGTCATCTACTTTGCCCGCGTACGTTCTTCGACCCTGCTTGTCATGCATTTCCGCCCGTCCACCCGCTCTCCGTCTTGAGTTTCTGTCCATCCTTCCCCTCCCCCCTCCGACGCTGACACACACACCGTCCTACAGTCCGGTCAATCCCTCATCGAGCATTCCTACAAAGCCGACTCGGACCTATCGCCCGCGGGATGGGAGTACGCCGAGAAGCTCAAACAGGCCGTTATGGCGAGACGCGCGGAGGCGTTGAAGGAGCGAGGGTTGAATCCTGAGGAGAGGCGTTTGGTGGTACGTCCTTTTGTTTGTACTGGTCCCTTTTTTCTTCTTTCCTCCTTTCTTTGTGGGCGGTGCGGGGCGGCGCGGGCTCGATGGGCTGGGCACGCTCGCTGTGTTGACGCTTCCCGTCACGACGCGCTTGATGCTCTTCATCACGAGCTCTCTGTGTTGACGACACTCGTCGCAACACCCTCGCTGTGTCGACGCCGCTCGTTGTGACACGCTCTGCTTTGGCGACGCTCGTTGTGACGCGCTCTGCGTTGACGCCGCCCGTTGCGACGCGCTCGCTGTATTGGAGACGCTCGTCACGACGCGCTCGCGGCGTTGACGACGTCCTCTGCTGCGCGCTCTCTGTGTTGGCGCCGCCTATCACAGCGCGCTCGCTATGTCCACGCCGCTCGTCCGGCTGCGCTCGCTGTATTGAATCTTCTCGTCGCGATGCGCTCGCTACGTTGACGCCGCCCGTCACGACGCGCTCTTTTTCTGTGGGCGGTGCGGGGTGGGGTAGCTCGATGGGCTGGTGATGTTCGCTGTCTCGATGTGCTGGGCACGCTCGCTGTGTTGACGCTCCTTCTCGCGATGCGCTCGCTGCTTGACGCCACCCGTCACGACGCGCTCGTTGTGTTGACGCCGCCCATCACGATGTGCTCGCTATGTCGACGCCGCTCGTCCGGCCGCGCTCGCTATATTGAATCTCTTCGTCGCGACGCGCTCGCCATGTTTAAGACGCTTGTTGCCACGCGCCCCCTGTCAACGCCGCTCGTCGCGACGCGTCCGCTGTGTTGACACTGCTGGTCGGGCCGTGCTCGCCGTCTTGTCTACGCTCGTTGCGACGCGCTCGATGCGTTGACGACGCTCGTCACAAAGCCCTCGTTGCGACGTGCCCGCTGTGTTGAAGACGCTCCTTGCGACGCGCTAACTGCGTTGACGACGCTCTCCACCACGCGCTCTCTGTGTCGACGTCGCTCGTCCAGCCGCGCTCGCTGCATTGACGTCGCTCGCTGCGTTGACGCCGCTCGTCGGGCCGCGCTCCCTGTCCTGACCCACTCGCTAACGCTCGCGCAGATATGGACATCGACCCGCCTGCGATCGCACCACACCGCCTGGCCCTTCGTCGCGCCCATATCAACTCTCTCGCCGACCTCCATGCACGGGACAGTCGACGTCTTCGTGTCGTCGCCTACTAGTGCTACGTCGCCTCCGACGCCGACATTCGCGCCCGCACCGAGCACAACGCACGTCCCGCCCCTGCCCTCACTACCGTCCCATCTGCACCGTCAAACGTCCCACTCGGTCCCCACATCGCCTCCACCAGGCTTCGCCACCATCCACCCCGCAGGCGCCATGCACACTCCACCCACCTCTCCCCCGCCCAGCAGTGTGCGGGTGAAAGTGATCGAGAAGAACCAGATGTTGGAGATTAATCCTGGCGTGTGGGATGGATTGAGTCCTGAAGACGCGAGGAGATTGTATCCGGAGGAGTTTGAGAGGTTTGTTATGGATCCGTATACTTTCAGGGCTCCTAGGGCGGAGAGTTATCATGATTTGAGCGGTAAGTGGCTTTTCGTTCGTCTTGTGGTTGGGTCCTTTGTTCCTTGCCTTGTCCCCATTCTACTTCCCCTCCCCTTCAATCCAATCTCGTCTGCGCCCCACCCAACCAAATTCCTTGCCTGCTCGTCCTTCGCTCCGCCGTTCCACCCTCTCGCCCGCTTGTTCGTTGGATGGTGCATGCTTCTGCGAGCCGTGCGCGTGTCATTCCTCTTCATTCGCTTCTTCCGCCTGCTATCCTCCTCCCTTGTTTACTCGCACTTCTTCGCTCGACATGCTCTCTCGTTGCACGCCTGCCCATGTCCACCATCTCTCGTTCCTCCTTCACCCTCGGCGGCTCTTCCTTCCCCGCCGCCGCCTGATCCTCGCTTTGTTCGTTTCCTCAGTCCACATTTCTTCTTGCTATTCCTCGCTTCCTCCGTCTTATGCGCCCGCCATTCTTCAATCTTCTTCCCATCCACTGCTCATACTTTCGTACCCTCATCCGCCTCGCCGTTCTTGGTTCGTCTCCTCTCCTCTCCTCTCGCTTTGTTCTGCTGGTCTTCTTCCAGACCTTGCCTCATCACTTGGTAGTTACACGTTCCCGCACCTGCCGGGCGACGTTGCATGCTTTTACCCGTCCTCGCCGTCATTCCCCCTCGCTCGAACACTTCCCTCTTTTGTCTCGCCCGCCGTTCATCCTTCATCCTCTCTTGCACCTCCGCCTACCAGTTTACGCTTCCTCATCCCCGCTCAACTTACTCGTACCTCGCTTCCCTCGCCGTCCCCCTGACCGCCAATTCCTGCTTCGTTCTTCGCCTCCCCGCCCCCTTCCAGCGCCCTTCCGTCTTCGTTCTTTGCTGACATTGCCGTCTCGCAGTCCGCCTCGAACCGACGCTCATCGAACTCGAACGCGAACAAGAAGACCTCCTCATCATCGGGCACGCCTCCGTCATCAGATGCCTCCTCGCCTACCTAATCGGCCTCCCCGCATCCGAAGTCCCAGCCGTAGAAGTCGCACGCGGGGACCTCATCGAAGTCGTTCCTACGTCCTACGGCGTCCGGTCCCAGTCTTTTCACTTCTGGTCCGGTCCCGGTAGAAGTGCTGATGACGAGGGGGACGGTGATAGGGATTGGGAGGAAGGTGAAGATGGGATGGGAGGACTTGGTGGTGGGACGGGGGGTAAGAATTTTTATGAGAATTATGCGGAGGATACGAGTGGGAAGAGGAGGGATTCGAAGGCGGAGAGCGAGTGGGAGGAGTTTGAGAGGGAGCATCATGAGAATGAGAAGGGTAAGGAGGAGCAGGAGCGCGACCACGATGAGCACGATGATGGGCGTACGGTCATTGTTGATAGCGTGTAAATGTACTCGAAGTGTACTTGTAGTGTATCGCTTAGAACGAAGTGGAGTGGAGTGTGCCAACCAATCGTACTTCTCGACCAGTTTGAGTTCTCGACTGAGCGCCGATTCGCGTGCAAGTATACGTAAACAGACAGGTACAGACAGGTGTGCTTTCTCGGGAAGGGAGCTGTCGGTAGTAGTAGACGAATTTGTGGTCCTGTATAGAGCAGCTCGGAAGGTCTCTACAGCATAGTGGTGTACCGGTACACAGGATGCTCGGAGCCGGCGGTCAATCGCTACTTCTCGACGCGCCGTCTGCGCTGTTCGAGGACAAACCAAACGCATGCCTAGGCTGAGGATAAGAGGACAAGCACGATCGATACGACTATGGTCGCGACCTTGACGCCGGAGGTATGCTTCGCTGAGGGACAAGATGAGTCCCAGGCCTTGCTACTGGCGACAGAGAGGGATTTGTACCTGACGATGTATCTGAGTCGGGAGCGAGAGCGAGCGACGTGCTGGCGGCTGGCACCTGCTCGACCATGTTAAGAGGGGTATAGACTATGCTAGCGACGATCGCGTACAGTAAAGGATGACCCCGATGCCGAGGGTGATGCCGTAGTAGCACTTGAACCCAAGGATGAGAACGTGTTAGGTATAACCTATACTCCAGACGTTAGAGAGTACATGACACAGCTTCGAGCAGACGTACGAGTGTGGATCCGGTTGAGGAGGATGCAGTTGGGGATGATGCGGTAGAGGCTGATCCAGACGTTACAGAGCTGCTTGAAGCCGTGGGCGCCGAGATCGAGCTGGAAACAAGTGTGGATGCCGTTGAGGAGGATGCAGTCGGGGATGAGTGGGTTGGGGAAGATGTGGTATGGGCCACTCCAGATGTGGTATGGGCCGCTCCAGACGTAGCAGAGGTCCTTGAGGCAGTAGACGAGATCGAGTGGGAAGAGACGGGCTTCGGAGCAGTCTCATCGAAGTTGACAAAGTAGTACTGGCCCATCTCCGTCGTCGAAGACACATTCCGGTAGACGGTACACAAGCCGTGCGTCGCAGTCCCGTAGCACTTGAACTCGTACTCGCCCGGGTTGCAAGGGTTATGAGAAAGCATGAGGATCGAGCCCACATGGCACGCCGCTGCACCATGTACATCCGCGTATGAGCAACACAGCCCGACGTCGGAGAGCTTCGAGACGCTTGCCCAGTTCGCACGCAGCGCGGCCTCGATTGCGGGAGACTGCAACGCGACTTTGTATCCCGTACCGACCGGCGACATGCCATATGTCTTGCCCACAGGCCCGCCATAGGCGCCGCATGGCTCGTCGGGGTCGGGTCCATACGCGATGGCGCACGCTTTGGACGAGCCCGCGGACAAGCACCAGCCGTACGTGGAGCCGGCATCGCCTGTAAACGCGTGAACATCAGACACGGGCACGGGCGGCAGAGACGACGCACAGTCGCCAGTCTCGCTCCATTGGCATACGGGCTCGTCAGGTCGGCAACACGAGACGCCGATGCCCGGGTCGCCCCTGACGGTCTTCAACGCTGCCTGCACCTTCGCTGCGCAGGTTGTGGCTGCATTTACATGAAGCACAGCAATATATAAGATAGAAATCGCGCGCGAGACAAAGGACTGAGACGGTTGCGTCAGCGGTGGACGAACGGATGCGAAAACAGGCTCACAGCGCAAGGACGGGGTCCCATGTCGAGCGCAGCGACGAGGATGCTGTCCTACGAAAGAGTAAGGGTGAAGCTGAAGCTGAAGCTGGAATCACGCCGCCAGGTCCGCCATTGCCAAAAGCACGCGCAACACATTCAAATTTGATCGCCACAGGAACGCGGAGCTCCTGCGCTTAGATCCTTAATTCTAGCTCTGTCAAAGGGCTTGGTTTGTATCGAGGAGTTTCTTTCGGCGTCCCAGGGCTCGGCGACGACGACAGGAAGAGCGAGAGGACGCAGTCCAGCCTTGAACGTGATCAGGATCACGAGCTGTTTCCGCATTTGGGTGCGAATCTTTGATAAGATCAGCTTGCCATATAAGGAGAGACCTCTTCTGACTCAGCGTCCCGCTTGCGGAGTTCTGGAGCGGACCAAATGCGTGGAGCTCGAGAAACATACAGTGTTCAAGGCTTAGTTCGGCACCCCGGACTTACGCTTCCGCCGCGTCTCGATCCCATGCGAAGAATGCGGCGCACTATCGACGACAGCTCCCAGAAAGCCTCGCGACGCGGGAATGGCAGGTGCATCTGGGTGTCACGGGGATGTACAACCGCCTCATGCATACTGATGTCGCACTCCCTACGCAACAATATTCCTCTGGACCAGTACCTTCACAGGAGACAAGCTTTCGACTCGCCGTCATCGTGTCGTTCAAAATGCCATGGAGTCGAAACCGTGAACCGTCTAGTCCTCCGTTGCCGTTGCTCCGAGTCCCCAGGTCGCTCAATGGTCAGGCACTTTCTACTACTGCTCTCACCGGAAGAAACCTCGATTTTTGCATACAGATGAAGTAGGCTGTTTCTTTCCGATACAGCAGGATTCAGTGAAATTTACTGTGCTTGTACAATCCGCAGTTGTCCGGACCGGAGAGGGTAGAATATTGCGGTGCCGGGCAAGACCCTGAGTCATGGAGTCATGCGGAAAGAACAAAGCTGAATAGAACAAAGCCTGCAAGATTCAACTTTTTCCGGTTGAATCTTCCCATACCGGGACATTTCAGGGACACTTCACTTCGGAAAAGCCGTTAAAACTTTCCCTGAGCGGAAAAATTCTAATGGAAAATTCTGAATACACGGATTTTCCCCACTGGAGAACTCCGATATGTCCGCCCCTGGGAAGATTCAGCCGGAAAAGGTGAGATCTTGCAGGCTTTGTTCTATTCAGCTTTGTTCTTTCCGCATGACTCAGGGTCTTGCCCAGCACCGCAATATTCTACCCTCTCCGGTCCGGACAACTGCGGATTGTACAAGCACAGTAAATTTCACTGAATCCTGCTGTATCGGAAAGAAACAGCCTACTTCATATGTATGCAAAAATCGAGGTTCCTTCCGGTGTCTGCATGGTTGACCCCGGAACCAATGATGACCTGTTGAATTGGACTCACAGTATACTCAGGCTGGTAGGGTGCCTCGCGCTTCGCATAAGTTTCTGGATACAGTTCCCAGTCTCAGCACTGAGCACTAATTTCTCTCATCCGAGCACCAGCGCTTCACTTTCCTCCACCCTCTCAAATCTTCGCAAGGCGTCCACCTCCTCCTCCATTCCACCCCTTAAAGTGCGTCGACTCGCACGTTTCATCATGATGTTCCGTTGCGGCAAAACACAGGACTAGTCTTGCATGGGTCGGTTGGGAAGAACATTTCTGTGAATGTCCCGGGTGATCCGCGGAAACCCGGGTCTAATTTAGACGGCCGACACGGCGCTTCTTCCCTCCTGCCTTTTTTTCTCCCGCCACATTCAAGGAAATGGGCACGCGCGGACTCTGGGCGTATCGCTGGCGTCGTCGCTACTACACCACGTACAACCACAGCGACTCGTACCCATCGGGTCTCGGCAGCAGTCTCGTCGCCAGAATCCCCAGTGACCCCGCCGAATTCGCAGCGTGGCTCGAAGACCTCAAGTGGCAACTCGAAAACCGCGCAGACGGTACAGAGGACCCTCCCAAGCTTGACTTGTTTGCTGAGTGGACGTATGTCATCGACTTCGACCGTCTTGTTTTCACGGTAAACGGGAGGTCGCACATCCAGCTCGACAAGCTCCCGCGCAGTACAGCGACCGAGGAAGAGGAAGACGCCGAAGATTGGCCATTCTTCAGCGCTAGCTGCGAGTGGACAAGCGCTCTGAACAAGAACCATCCCGCGAGTATCGAGCCGTCGAGCCCCATCAAGCCGAGCGCGGAACATGTCGCCCTGTACGACGCCGTGCACGCCTCCGAGGTCTCCCAGCCGGTGTCCATGCCTAACTTCCCATTCACCACTTGCGGAGTTCTCATGGACCAGCTATTCCGCAACTTCTGCTTCGTGTACGGCGCGCGCATCATCGCGGAGGAACAGCCCGACCATCCTACGTTCCTCGCCGCCGCGCGCGGAATCGTCGCGCTCGCTACTTGGGGCGACTTTGAATTCACGGACACGCCACTGAAGGAAGACCATACCTATCGCGAGAGGAGCGATATCCACCCCGAATGGACCAGCGCGCAATCTTCCTCAACGCACTTTTGGCACCGCGGTGTTTTGTTCGTGTTGGATTCGGGTCTCGAGGATGCGTCCCAGCTACGCGGCGCCGTTGGACGCGCCGTACATCTCTGGCGCGAGGACGCCAGCAGTCACAAGCGCACGGTTGCATTCATACTCACGCTCCGCGATCTCGTACAGGTCGACCTCTCAGACCCGCAAAACGTCAAGCATACCTCCCCATTGCTCCTCGCGGCGGACGACGATATCGATCAGAGGTCTGGCTTCCCCGTAAAGATGGAGTTCGCTCCCGTGTCTCCAGGTTTCGCACTTCTCAAAGCCGTTCTGACACCCGTTCTGCCCGCTTCCGGTAGTCTGTCCGGACCATCGCGGTTCCCGCTAGACGTTCTCGACCGCGTGCTGGACTGGTGCGACACCGAAACCCTCGACGCAATGGGCGAGACATGCAAGACCGTGCGCGCGCTTCGACTTCATCGTCCCCGCGTCGACATCGGTCCATATCGTCTCCTTCACTCCCACTCCCCTCCGGACGGCGTCTTCACTGCCCTGGACGCGTATGGCGACACAACATCTGTGCTCGTCGGTGGTTTGCGGTTCGATGACTACGGAAAGGAGGATGGGTGCGGGTACAACTTGCGTTTGTCCACTGGTACTGAGACTGCCGGCGAGCGTACAGGAGCGGTGGCGAAGCTTATTGGTCTCAGTGTGAGCGCTGTGGAGAAGGAGGCTTCAGAGACTGTTGCTTGATGTTCCGTGTGTACTGTACTGTCAGTTCAGAATTTGAAGGTCCCAGCCCGTGACCGCGCCATTAGGGTCCGACGTATAGACGGGCTTGAGCCAGGCGAAGCTGTGAACGAATGTGCAGTGAGCCGGTGAAGAAGATCGCCATGGGCCCAAGTACGCACTCGCCACCGAACTGGTAGTTCATATCGTTGTGCTGACGACATTGAAGGCTGTTATGGTCCAGATATTACGGCTGGTAAGTCCCTTAGCGCCGAAGCCCCTTAGCGCCGGAGGCAAAGCGCACTTTTCGCACATGGTGTTTTTCTCATATCCCCTTCCAAGGAACAGCGTGGCGCAAAGGGGGTATGCGCCAGGCATTGGCTCACACCTGACTGGCCCTCTCGTTTCGACCCTCTCACCCCCGAGTGAGATCGAGAGGACTCGCAGTCAGACGGCTTCGGCGGCCCGGACACCAATCTGTGTCCGTCTATGGCGTTTAGTGAAGCGGTAAAAAGCGCACCAGATCGAGGCTGTGTGAGCCAGTTCCACCCACCCACCCACCCACCCTACATCCCATCTCCCTCCCACCAATACCAGAACAAAGGAGTAGAGCTCACTCAGTGTATAGTCTACGGGACGTAGCCGTGATACGGTAATACAGTGGCTGCGCTAAGATTGCGCCCAGACACTGGCAGTAGCACAGGACGTAATCGTGCAGCACTCGAAAAAACTGACGACTGCGCTTCAACGGGCGTGCAATTTCCTTCTTTATGGCCAGCCGTCCTCGACACCAGGAGTACTACTTGTTATTCGATTATGCGTCGATCCAGCGAGGACGTAGGCGTGCTTCTTCACCAACGACAGCTCGCAGCAACTGTATCATGTGAACAGGCTGTATCATGTGAACAGCGAAGATAGAAAATGAGAAAGAGATTATTCATTGTTCGGATTATATGATACAGATCGGAGTAATTACACTAGGCCGCAGTAGTGGAAAAGAAAAACGGCGCCTTGTTGTCACACTCGAGCGTGATTTGCTCATTGGTGTGCGTGATAACAGGCGTGCCGTCGCTGCCCGCCTTGTATCCGAGCTGAGTGCATCCGCCCTGCTCGATCGTACCGTCCTCATCCGTCACGCCGGTCTGTGGCACATACGTAAGGATCGGTAGAGTAAACTGAGCGAGAGCACATACGAAGAAGAGGTTCCCGTTGCCCGTTACACGCCAGCGCTGCGAGTATGCGGTGCTGCACGTGCGGAGGGTCGTGTAGTACGGCGGCTCCGGGTTCGTCTGGTTCGTCACTGCGAAGCACTTGCCGTAGTGCGGTGCGTACAAGCGGCCTATAGATAAGACGTGTCAAGATTCGAGCGTGCCGACAAAATCGTGATCAAGTCCACGCACCCGTAAGTGTCGCATTGCCGGTAGCGGTACCATTGCTTGGGTTAGACTCCAGCGCCGGGCACTCTTGAAACTCCACAATGAGCGGGTTGTTGCCGTCGCCAATGTACGCAATCTGGTTACGCGGCGAGATGGCGAACGACTTGTGGGTGGTGCCGCCGGAGGTGGCAAGTATGCCCGCATAGCGCGTCACACAGGTCGAGTCTTGGCGGCCGACGATGCTGACGCCGTACACGCTGGAAGAGGCGAGGAGGGCAGTGAGGAGCGCGGTGAACATGGCTGGATGTGGAAGGCTGAGTGAGGCGATAGAGAAATGGAGTGGATTACTGAGCGAGATCTTATACTGCTACAAGGATCTGAGGAGGCAACGTCGGCGATCGAGCGGGAAGGCGGCAAGAGCGGATGTGCGTCACTTGCGTCATGTGCGAGCCTTGGCCCAGACGTAGTGAGACACGGCGGCGGCGGCATCTTCACGCGCCATCGAGAGCGATGATGCATTCGTAGCGCAGAATATCGCTGCCGGGATGACTGTCGGGCGAGAGCCGGAACCTGATCATGTCAACACGTTCGTCACAGTCTCGGCGTTTATGGCCTGACGTACCCATTGGTCTCGAGCTCGTCGATCCATACTTGGCGTGCGCGAATAATGTGGCCTCGTCCGCGAGGTGCTATAAAGGGGAATGAGGGGCAAACTCTATAGCGAGAGTACGAATTTGAAGGACAAACCTGCAGCGGCCGCTACGCACTTGCCGATGCGCGCCTCGCGACAGTACTCCTTCACAAGTTCGAAAGTGTTGTATTCCACCGGCTCGATGAATTTGTCGTGGTCGATTCGTAAATATAGTCTGCGAAGTCAGAGTCGTGAGAGACCTGCCTAGATGACAACAATGGTCACAGACAGCCATACGACGTCTTCCGACTGGCCATCAAAGTGCTCTGTCTCCGGTTCCAAGAGACAGAACATAACCATGTTCGAGATGTCGTTCGCAGCGCAGAGATGAAAGGCCACGTTTCCGTCCTTGAACATCTCCTGTGCTGTTTCGACGTCGGTTCGTGGCTCAGGGTACTCGCTGCGAAGACAGTGAGTCCTTGCATAAACTTTAAATAGTGTAAATTGGCGCACATCGACATGTCTGCATCCCAATTCCATTTGTATATCTCTGCGCGTACTGGCTCGGAGACGGCTGAGGCGTTGATGGCGTGTATTTGCAAAGGGGTGCCGTCGTGGCAGCGTAGATTGGGACGTTTCCCATAATGTTGGGCAGACGCCAGTCGAGCCAGGAGCTGTAACGGGTAGGAAGATTAATATTCGCGCGAACATGAACACTAGTAGATAGCGACGATACGCACTGTAGCCGTCTGCTTTGCCTCGGACACTGTCCAGTACGACATAATTTAGACATGCGCCAGACAGTGGAGTAAAACTGACCAGTAATGCTATCTTCTATAATTTGGACATCGTAGTCGGGGTCCTCCTGCATGAGTCGAGCTTACGTTTAGTGCCACTGCGAGGTCTCACACAACCGGGCTTGTGCGTACCTTCTTCGCCATGGATGTGACCCGCAGGTATTTTCTGTAAAATATACAAGTGTACGAGCGCCCGGCCAACCGGATGAAATAGTATCGACGCGCTGTAAGTTCAATTGGTGCGGCTTGTTTGAGGATAAGGTGCAACCCCGGGCCGATTCAGCTCCGCTTGATGCTGCTTGACCCGTTTCGCATAGGAGTACTAGTTCAAGTCCTGCTCACCGCTGCCCATGCATACAAACATCTATGACCGCAATTCGTTCCATTGACGAGCGCGCTGCGCCATCGTCACAGGCTTCGAATGGTTACGCCCGCTGGCGACGCTCATTCATGGGCTCTTGACACCGTCCACGCTGAGCCTGTATAGAGTGTAGGATTAATTCACCCTCTCGTGAGTAGCGGTCCAGACTATGTCGAAATGTATCTAAAATTTTGAGGATCCCAGTTGTCACGAGTCGTATAACGTGAAGCGCGCAGCCATCGGGCTTCTTTCTCATGTCAGCTGTCCAACACCAGACGCGCGCTAGGTTGAGTCCGCTTCTTGTCTTCGCCCCACTTCCTTCGCCATGGACGGAGAAGAGAAACAGAGCGTCCGCGTCGCGAGCGAGGACGAAAAGACCTCACGCCGACGCGCGACGCTCAAGCTCGACGCGTTTTTGACCGTCCCGCTCATGCTCTTCTGTCCGTGCTCGCACTTTACATCTCTAAGACGTTCTTACATGAGCATGCACTTCAGATCTTCTGAGCTTCATCGTGAGTCCAGGCGGTGGGTTCAAGAGGACTTCATGCGTATCATTTTACAGGACCGGACGAACATCGGCAACGCACGCATCGGCGGTCTTCAGAAAGCGTTGAACATCACAGACGCGCAGTACTCACTGTCGTTGACAGTTACATACAGCCGATTTCAAAACAAACCGGACACTCCCCAAAACAGGGAGGCCGGGGCGCGCCGAACCGAACCTCCGACGAAGCCCGCTCGGAAGGCATATGTAACCAAAATCGACCTGGCAAAATGTAGTGAACCTCGTAGATGCAGTGAGAGCGTTTATATCAACCTCTTCCGTCAAAATTTTGAGTTGGCTAGGTGTTGCGTCGGTGATCTGGGTCAGCGGGCTTGTCACGGCGATAACGCACATGACGGAGACAGCCGATCGCCCAGCATCCGGTGCTTAGAGGTCGGCGCAGAAATCACTGTGTATATCCTTCTCCACCCGGAACGGTACAATTGCATCGGGAAACTGACGTATATCCTGTATTTGCGCCTTCTGCGATGACTTATCCTACGAGAATGAGGACCGAGCGGGCTTCGTCGGAGGTTCGGTTCGGCGCGCCCCGGCCTCCTTGTTTTGGGAGTGTCCGGTTTGTTTTGAAATCGGCTGTAGTACGCTTCATCTACGTATTCGGCGATCATCAGCCGATTAACATTCTAACGTTCTTCTATAGTATTTCGCATGCGTCCGTCGAGCTGCCGGCAAATGTGCGTCAGCAGCCTGTACTCTGCAAGATCGAGAACGTTGATCGATACTCAGCTACTGTACAAGAAGATTGGGCCGCATATCCTTATGCCGACAATGGTATAGCTGTGGGCCATTTGCCCTGATCTTCGGTTCATGTCTGAGCGCACAGGTCGTATCATGGGGCATAGTGGCGACTCTCCAAGGTGACGGCATAAATATATCTGCTCTGAAAGTTTCATGGCTCTGACGGATACATGTGCAGGTCTCGTCAAGAATTACCGTGGTCTTCTCGCTGCGCGTTTCTTCCTCGGACTTTGCGAAGGTACTACGCCTACACCTTCCGTTCCGCGCGCTGACTGTTACGGTCGAGCAGGCGGACTTCTTCCCGGAGTCTCGCTCTATATCGCTTCGTTCTACCCACGTAGTATACTGCAGTTGCGGCTCGCGCTACTCTTCACGGCAACATCGCTCGCGGGAGCGTTCTCGGGTTTACTCGCTTCGGGCAGTACGTCTCCTCCCGACAGGCAATTGCGGCCTACGTATTCCCTTCTCACGTTCACCGCAGTTCTTCACATGGACGGTATTGGTGGGCTCGACGGCTGGGCATGGATATTCATCCTCGTAAGCACCGCATCCACTAGGAGCATGGTTTACCATTCTGATCGTAATAGGAAGGAATCTTAACAGTAATCATCGGAATTGGGATCGCATTCATCCTACCGTCCTCCATACGCACCGCAAAATACCTCACGCTGGCCGAAAAAGATGCCGCCGAATCAGCGCTCTTCGCATCGCACGGCACCCCTGGTGTCTCCCGTGACTCAAAAGTCAACGCCGCACAAGTCATCCAAACGCTCACTTCGCCGCACTTGTGGCTCATGTGTCCGCTGTTCTTCTTCAACGGAACGAGATTGTTTGGTCTAGCGGTTTTCGCGCCGAGCATCGTAAACGCCTTGATTGGGAACCATCCTGTTCGTGCGCAACTCTTGACCGGTATGCCGTAGCTTTCTCCTTCGTCCTCGTGAGTATTTGTTGGCAGTAGCTCATCTGCGTTCGTAGTTCCGCCTTACGCTGTCGCGTTCGTCACGTGCCTGGCTGCTGCATTCGTCTCCGATAGGTGGGGTCGGCGCGGCGCATGCACCATCGTCTTTTCTACCATCAGTATTGTTGGATACGCCATATTCTTACGTGAGTCAAATCTGGTCGGTGTTGATTAAAGCTTGACCATGACTGTCTGAAGGGAGCCACAACCGCGCTGTGAACTACTTTGCGTTGTTCCTCCAGACTGTCGGCGCGTACGGTGTTCCTCCTGCTATCACAGCCTGGACAGCAAAGTACGTCCTGCCTTCATATTCTGAGCCTGCCGTGTTGACGACGTCTCGGGCGTAGTAACTTCGCACCGCACTACAAGCGCGCAACGGCGCTTGCTATCGTGCTCATACTGAGTGGGTAGTTCCCAATTCGTTGTGTTTCCGCCCTCGACTCATTCCACACCAGGCGTCGCAGGCGGGATTCTAAGCACGTGGATCTTCACCGATCCACCACGCTATGCACGTGCGACGACCATCAATCTCGCTTTCTCCGTTGCCGAGGTCGTCTTCGCTGTACTCAACATCCTCTATCTGAGGCGCTTAAATCACACGAAGCAGCACGAGAAAAAAACCAAGCAGGATAGGGCGGGTGTTACGGAGAAAGGCGGCGAGGAGAGTGGTTCGAGTGACGCGGACGCGGACGTGAGGAAGGAGGTGGATGATAGAGACGCAGGATTTCTTTACACGCTGTAGCACGAAGGAGTTGAGCGGACGACGTCCTACACACTACAGAGCTTCCTCAGAATCTCGGCGAACTTCTCCTTCTTCTCGATAAACGGCATATGCCCGCAATCCTCCAGAACCTCGAGCGTACTGTTACGGATGCCAGCTGCGATTCTCTCGCTGACGGGAACCGGGCAGATAAAGTCGTGTCTACCGACGATGATAAGAGTTTCCGCAAGGACCTCACCCAAGTGATCGATCTGGTCCTCGTGCTGTCCTTCAGCTGCGTACTGACTCGTTATACACGCCGCCTGTGGCAGATTCGTGAATCCAGCCTTGAACGCGGCAAGATCGCGTTCCGGGTTCGCCAGATAGAGCGGCAAGAACGCGTTCAGCGATTCAGCCATCTCTTCGTCCGTTCTGAGCTCAAGAGGCCTCCACCCTCTGAACGCTGCAACAGCATCTTTATCCTTCTCCGGACGGGCGTCGAGAACAGCGGCCATGGCAGGCTCGGAGATGTGTGCGGTGCCGAGAAGCTGTGCGTCGAGAAGAAGCAGCTTTCGCACCCGGTTCGGGAACCGGATGGCGTACCACAGGGCTATGCAGCCGCCATTCGAATGTCCGGCCAAGTGATCGATCGTATCTAGCTCGAGATACAGGCGGAGAGACTCGACGTCCTGAGCCATGTGCCAACTACTCATCTCCGCGAGGTCTGCAGGGAACGACGAGTCGCGCGTCCCGCGCACTTCCAGATGGATGAAGGTATATGAATCGTCGAGATATGTGAAGCAGTGTTGGTAGAGGATGGATGAGGGTCCCCATCCTGGTGCGACGTTCACGATCACTGACGATCCGTGACCGGTAACATAGTACGAGAGCGTCGCACCCGAGGAGGTGGTGAAGGCGTGTCGACCTGGGGATAGCTTCGAAGCGGGGGACATGTTTGGTTCGCGCCAACGGATGCACGCATGCTTATAAGCCGGTCTGAAAAAGTCAGTGCATCCGAGACGGACAGCTGCAAGGCGCTCGTTAGAGCCGGGTCCGGAAACCCCGTCCGAGAAGGAGCGCTTGGACGCCTGAAGAAATCTTCTGCGTCCGAACGGCGCATCCTAAGACTGTACAGAACAGATTTGAGCGCTTCGTTAGAAAGTTAATCCCTCGCGTCAGATCCGATGGAACACACTGGGGTCGAGACGGCAATAGACATTATGCACATGCACACAACGACAATACTTTCCGCTCTTCTACATTACAACACGACATAGGCTCACCAGTCGTCGGTGTAACACAAGCCATATTGGCAGTACTGTATAAACCCACATTCATGCTAAGGAAGAGGTGCAATCGAGTCAATATCGCAATGTTGGACGTGCATTAATGAGGACAAAGACGCACCCCGCACGTCCCGCAGTTGTTATCGTCGTTCTGCAAGTCAACGCAAGCGCCATCTAGATCGCAGTTCAGCTTCGAGACACCAAGCGGAGAACTGAAATGAACGCGTACTGCAGCAGGACAGGGCTCCACAGTCATTGGAGCAAGAGCCTGCACCGATGGGAGTTATGAGCGATGAACTACTAGTGGCTCCAGAGTTAGGACGAACCACAGTGCGTCTGGTCCGTCTGGAAGTCCGCGCAAGTTCCAGCTACGAGCCTTGTGAGTGAATTGGAGGCGAAGAGTAAAGTGTGCACCGTCACGTACAGCAGCATGACTCGCCGTCGTTGCACATATTGGAGCAGGCGCCGCACGTTTCGGTCGAGGAGAAGTCCGCACATACGCCCTCTGAATCAGACGACAGACTGAGCCAGGCGAGATAGCTATTCAGACAAGAAGTGAAGCGTACCGCAGCATCCGGAGTGGTCGAAAGGACATAGATTGGAACATCCGCCACAGTGCGACGGGTTCGTGAGAGTGTTGTAGCAGGTGCTGCCTATCAAGTCGTCAGCTCCGGAGACGCGAAGGCGAACTACTAGGAATCGGACCACAAAGGGCGTATCTGGAGTTATGTAGTCAGATGACAATGAATTTATTCGTGAAGGACAGCGCGCACCCCGTTCCACACGTGCACGCGAGCGTGCTTGGCTGCGGCACCCTAAACCGCGTCAGAACTCCACAACACATACAAGGATAGAAGAACGTACGAGCAGTCCTCACGGCCAAAGAGTGACCTCAACGTCAGGCGTTCTGCGTGCTCGAGTAGACGCTCGCGCGTTGCTTGACGCGCCTGGACCGCCGAAGCCGACCGCGATGGTTCTGCGCGAGAGCTACAGTATAGCAGAGCGAGCACCGCAAGGAAGAGGAAGTGGGTCATTAGGGAAGAGGACGAAGAGTGGGTCCTTTTCGGAGCTTGGTGCGTAACGCGAGCCTAAGTGACATGGACGTGTGAACGAACATCCGGGTCCCCAGGAGATGGCGCGCGCCGTAAAGCAACAAATAAGACCCTAAGATGAAGCCGGTGGAGCAACGATGCGAGCGAAACACGGGCGGGACCTTCATCGGCGGGTTCAAGTTGCGGTCATTGCCGTCCACGACGCTGGCTTCAGGAGTCTTGAGGTTGGAAGGACGAACTCGAACATGGATGTCAACAGACATCTGAGGAGTTTTGAACTTGGTGGTAATAGTGTTTGGAATTTACGTAGGCTGAGGAGCATCGCATCTAGGCATGCAGGATCCTTATCTTCTCCTTCCTCCTCAGACTGCAACAAGGATTAGGCCATCTACCCAATCCTAAGAACCATGCACAGAACTGTATCACCCGGACCTAATGATTGGGCCGTGAAAGAGCTGCTGGCTTCGGCCCCTGCGCAGTCTGTAGATGGAAGACGATCGTTCTACGTCCCTGGACAGCGCGTTGTCTGTCGGTAACGCTAGAGCCGGTGCACAATCTGATCTCACACGAATGCGATGTTATTGAGATAAATCAGCGTCGACCTATAGCTACAGTAAGTAGGACACTACACACGAGCGAGGCAATTCAGCAGTCATAGCACTCAATCCTCTGCGCAGCAATAGCAACCGTCTCCACCACAGCACTCGCACTCCGACGAATCCCAGCCATCCTCGTCGTCAGAGAAGTGGTCGCTCCCGTCAATAGTGACGTTCTCGAGGACGACCTCCAGCGTGGCGAATCGAGCTCGCACGTTGAGAACCCCGAACGCTAAGTACTCGAAGTCGTTGTGCGATATTTGAGTGAGACCCGGGGAGCCATTTGAAACCTCCAATCTCTCGAGCTTGGGACAATTCAGAAAGAGAAACGGGTCGTGATGACCGACGCCATCGACAATGATGACGCGCATACGGCGCAGGAAGAGCATATTCTCTTCGAACCAGTGTTGCATGATCTGGATAAGACCAAAGGGAATAGTTGCTGCCGTGATGTTGCAGAGAACTGCGCCGTAGTCGAGACGCTCGTCGACCAATGTCTCGATAGACTCCCTCGTGACGCAACGCAAGCGCTTGGACGGACCGATCTCCGTGACTTCAATGCGTACCGTACCAGCGTCCTTGTTCCAGCCTGAGAGAGGAAGCGCCATGGAGAGGTCGCCTTGGAGATGACGAAAGAAAGCGTCGTCTGTCGCAGGACATCCCGACAACCTGGACACAGAAATAGTATGCAGACGCTGCAGGCTATGAACCAACCCGAGGAGGCCGGGCCAAAAGACATCGACGTGCAGAGTAGACAATTTCGCCAATGGAAGAGCAACAGTTAAGAGCGACAAAGGAGTTATGAGAAGCGTAAGCGTTTCGAGGTTTCGGTGTCTTCGCAGAGCTTGAGCAAAGTTGAGAGGCATAGACGTCGTGTTTGTGTAGGATAGATCTTTCGCTCCTTCGAAAAGCGGGCGGGTACGAGTTCGGCAGGGCGAAACCGACGAGAGCGAGCTTCTGAAGCTGCAGCAGCTCGCCACCGAATAGCCTGCGCGGGAGTACGACCATTGGCGAAGAAGAGTGAAGTGCAAGATGCTGCAGGGAAGGAGCTGGGTTGGATAAAGCACGCGTAACAGAGTGGTGGCTCGAGGTCGGAAAACTGTCGAAATCGAGGTCGAGCGACTTGATGCGACCCAAGTTGTCACGAATCGCATCTAGAACCTTACTGACCAGACGCGCCTCAGACAGAACCCGTGTCTTGACGGTAATGTCGATTAGTGCAGTCACAGAGGTAGAGACGCGAGCCAAGAAGAAGTCCACCGCGCCGTCAGCTGGTTTCGTAAGCGAGACAGAGCGCCAAAAAGTCGGATGGGCACAGGCAACAGCGCGCCAATGCCGGCAGACAGACGACAGCGCGAGCAGTTCCGGGAAGGAGAAGGGATCGAAGATAGTCAAGAGAACGTCGTGGGCGAGCGTTTGAGCAATATCGGAGCGCGGGTGCTTTCCAGGTGCACGTCAGTCATCGGCCTATGCGTTCAGCCACATACACACGTTGTTGTTAATATCCTGAGGTCCGATTAAATGTGCAATAGCTTGTCAGGACAGTGGGACGACATACCTGGCGGCTCGACGTGAAACTGTCTGCGGAGGCGGATTCCTGGATGACATCATGAGAGGCCGTTCAGCGTGCTAGCTACGTTCACTGACCTCGCTTTGTGCAAATTGGTCGGTCTGGGAACAGGTCAGCGAGATTTAAGAGAAAGAATGGTACTAGTGATCCCTACGGTTTGGCTCGCCGCGGCCGGGACGGGTCCCTTGAAAATCTCTGGTCAGCGACACAATACGCGGACTACGCGCTGCACACTGACATGGCCCGTCTTGCGCTCATCGCGTGCTAGAGCCTGGGGGTCTGGTGGCATTGCAGCTAGACTGGCTCGCAGGGATCTGACGAGGATGTGGACAAGATGTGGAAGTTCCCGGCGCACGTGAATACCCAGCGGAAGCATTTGCGTTTCAGGGTCCGCCACAAACGCATTTCTTCCCTGAGTCCACCACTCGTGTCTAATGCGAGAGCAAGTCGCTCTGCTCACCATTTGTGGTGGCAGTAAGAAGCACTGCATTGTTCTGAGAAGTCGACATTCTTTGTGACTACAAGTACTGTAAACCAAATATTTATTACCGCGTAACGCGTAACAGGGCCCTCCCGTCACGGTAATAAACGCGATTTGTAACGCGTAACGGAGGTCCCGGGTAGTGAGCGTAACGCCGCGAAACGGTGGCTAAGGCCACATAACAAGATTTTTGCGCGCTGCGCGGCAATGCACTGAAAATAATGGCCGGAGCGTGTAATACAGAGTTTCTGAACATGCTTGGTAGCCTTAGGGTGCTCTCGAACCGGCGGAAAGCACTCTCGGAATCATATTTTGTGATACCGCGGTAACGAAAGTAACGGTCACCCTAACCCGGCGGTAATGTATTTTGGGTGTAACGGGGGGTCAGGCGGTAATAAATATTTGGTTTACAGTAGTCGTAGTAGCATGGAGGCCCGGAATACGTTGATACGGTAACCAAACGAACGACACGAGTAATGACAGTATGTGACACCAAACCAGACGATAAAGCGAAGACAGAGATACAGAGAATGCTGTCATCTTCTCAGCGTTTATCAAAATAATCGCAGTAGCCAGAAAAGCAAAAGTACGGAGAGAAGCATTGCGTCTAGTAGAGTAGTAACCGAGTATTAGCGAAAAAGACGGCGAGGAGAGACGGGGGGACGTACGATACAGTCGCCGCAATGATCGTCGTCCCATGTCACGCACTGGCCGTCTACAAGACCATGTCAGAGGCAAATGGGAGGGTGACGGATTGGACTGACCGCAGCAGGATGATCCGAACTCACAACTGCCGCCGCAGACGCCTGAGGAGAGAGAGAGGAAAAGGTCATTATAAGATCCGGGTAAAGGTGCTACGTAGACGATACGGACCGCAGTCGGTTTCACTTTGCGGGATGCACTGGCCGTCTGTGGTGGAGGAACAATATCAGTTTGCGAGCGTAAGGATGAGAGTAAACGCACTGCAGCAGAGCTCTTCGTATTCGCACGGATTTCCGCAGGCGCCTAGAGGGAGGGGTGTGCAGCAAAACAAATGGCGTCAGCAGCGGAACCAGGTCTCGACTGTGTAGAGACGTACCGCAGTTGTCGTGGTTTCCAGAGAGATCGACGCACGATCCGTCTGCAAGGAGTTCCGTGCTACCCACCATGTACGAGTCGAGATCCAACATTGTACGTACCGCAGCACGATTCACCGCCTTCGCACGGATTGTTGCACCCACCGCAGGTAAGCGCCGAGTCGAAGTCGCTGCACACACCACCTTAGCGCATCACTCGTGAGCCAAAAGCCACGGACTCCAGAGACGACGCGAATGCGTACCGCAGCAGCCGGGGTTAGAACCTGAGCACGGCTGGTCGCATCCGCCGCAGTTCTCCAGATTCTTCGCCGTATTCACGCATTGAGGACCTTCCGTAGACTCGAGATCAGGACAGGGACTCGGAAGAGACGGACAGAATGCGGACCGCAAAGTTCGTATCTGTCACCGAGAACGCGTTAGCTTGCAGAACAATGCTGAAAGCTGAGAGAACGCACGAAAGGCCGCAAGAACACACGCCGGTACTCGGTTGCGGGATCCTACAAGCATCCGAGTCCGCATAACTCGCGACGATGGCAAGAGCGGAACGCACGAGCAGTCCTCGCGCCCGAACAAGTTGGCCATGACGAGCTTATCCGTGCGCCCAAGGATCCGCTCGCGCGTCACCTGGCGTGCCCGCACAGCCGAGCTTGTCGTGGTCGCGGTGCCATTGCTGTGGCGCCTGAACTTGGGCTTCGCGGACACAGAGCTAAGGAGCGCGCCAAGGAGGAGGAGGAGCAGGAGCGGGCGAGCCATCATGATGATTTGGGGATGGCGAGGCAAACAAAAAAAAATTGACCGGCTGGGTTTAAGTGAGTGCGCGCGAGGTTGGACGTCGAAGAGAGTTGACGAGCTTCAGCGATCCGTGCTACATTCTTAATCCCGGTACCAGGTCACTGCATACTCCTGTGGCGAGCAATTTGAGGGATGCAGGGATCAGCGAGTTCGTTCTTCGAGGACGCGAACAGTCTGTGAACGGATTCCAGGAAGGCGTCGACTCGGTGGCTCATAACTAGGCGGGCGTGTTTTTGTGATCATGTTGTAGACAGCCACTCGACGCCGCGGACGGGGATGGCGGTCAAGAGACAAGAGGAACGCGCGTGGGCCAACTCCGCTCTGCACCTTCTTCTCCTGTCAGTGCACGTGACAAGATCAGAATGCCCTCTGTACTGTGCGAGGACCGTGGACTGACGCCACTGAAAACCTCGGGGAACAGTATAACTAAACGAGCGACTGGAGAAGAATAACTGAGCGACGCGGCTGGAGTAATGACAAATGAGCGACTCGAGTAACGACAGTGAGCGTATGAAAACGCCAAAACAAAACACCATGACGTGAAGTATACTACTCCAAACCCGACCCCGAACCCTCGCCCACCAACTCGCGACGGCGCTCGAAATTCTCACACCCTCCAAAGTAGCACGAATACGGGAAAAAGCATTGCGTCTAAACACCCCACACCCACACCAATCAGCAAAGAGGAGGGAGGGAGGGGAGGGGGATGAGAACGTACGCCACAATCTCCACAATGGTCGTCGTCGAATTCCGTAAACGAGCACTGGCCGCCGCAGCATGTGTCGCCGGGGAAACATTCGCCGCCGCATACACCTAATTGTATCGGGTGAGCGGGGGAGGAGGTGAGGGGTGGGGGTGGGGGGTGGGACGGACCGCAGTTTTCATCGTCTTGCGCGATACACTCTCCGCCTGTGTACGCGCGAAGGGTTAGCATCGATGGCAATGATAAACATGCGACGTACTGCAGCAGAGTTCCTCTTCGTCGCACGCATTCCCGCACGCCCCTGGACAGTGGAAGACCGTTGAGAAAGAAAACGAGCAGACATGACCTGTGCGGAGGACGCACCGCAGTTGTCGTGATTCCCAGAGAGAAGGACGCACGAACCGTCTACATTATCCAGCCGTCAGAGCGCCTGGACACGAAAGCGCGAAAAGACTGACCGCAACACGCTTCCCCGCCCTCGCACGGATTATCACAACCCCCACAAGTAGCCGTCGAGTCAAAGTCGCTACACACACCACCTTCGCGCACCGCACCGTCAACACACCGCAAACGACGGGAGAAGGGAGAAAACGCACCGCAACAGCCCGGATTAGCCCCTGTGCACGGTTGCTCGCACCCGCCGCAGTTGTCCGTGCTTCTATCAACATCGACGCATTGCGGACCTTATGGAGGTCAGGAGGTTGGAGACGGAGATGGGATGAGACGGACCGCAGAGTGTGTATCTGCAAGAGCAATTAGAACCGAGACTGAGCGTACGAAAGGGAAGGACGTACGGAAGGCCGCAAGTACACGCGCCCGTACTCGGTTGCGGGATCCTACCGCGAACAGTCAGCAGCAAGGAAGGAAAGAGGTCTGGAGGGGAAAACGCACGAGCAGTCCTCACGCCCAAACAAATTCGCCATAACGAGCTTATCCGCGCGTCCGAGGATCCGCTCGCGCGTCGCCTGGCGCGCCTGCACAGCCGACGTCGTTCTCGTTGCTGTGCCGTTACGCTTGACGCGCGGCTTCGCGGAGACGGAGACGAGGAGCGCGCCGAAGAGGAGAAGGAGGAGGAGGAGACGAGGCATGATGAGGCGCAAGAAGAGAGGACAGGCTCGGGTAGCGGTTTAAATGTGAGTGCGCGCGAGTTGGACGTCGAAGAGAGTTGCGCCTCCGGGCGAGCTTCAGCGATTCATGGCATGCCAAGTACAGCACAGCAATCGACGACGCGAAACGCAACTAATGGCGGAGCGGCGCACTGGCAGGAACAGTACGATATTAATACTATCTGTGTATATTCGCTGCGATGGAATAAGTTACGCTCTAACTTGTACGCGGTCTGTCCGTTCCTTACGCGTTCACTCGTTCCATCTACAGTAACAGTAAGCGGAAGAATCATGATGAACGGCAAAGCGAAACAGACGTACGCGACGAGGAACATACACCCCACACCCACAGCCATAGCCCCAAACTCCCTCACCGCCTGCACCCCCGACTTACTCTCCTCCAACAACCTACCCACAAGCGCGTCAGTTCCAATTCCACCCCTCCAAGTCTGCGGGGGACGTACGAAGGCAACACCGCAACAGCCCCGATATACAAAAACCCTCCCGCCACAAAGGGGATAACTAAATCTCCAGCTAGGACGGTCGTACCGAGATACCCCTTTGCAGTACCCAATATCGCGTCCACGAGATTGTGCTGGTGTTCGGATGACGGGTCGCTGGAGATGTTGTGGATCGCGATTCCGAGGAATGTTCCCACCTGCGTCAAGGTTAGGAGGGAGGAGAGGAGGAGAGGAGAAGGGGATGAGGAAGAGACGTACGAACGCTCCGACGGCTGTCCCGAACTGGCTCATCATCGCCTGGCGCTTGCTGAAGCCCGCGCGTACCTGTGTGAGTGAGTGAGGTGAGAGAAAGCGGGGACAGGACTAAGGGATGGGAAAGTGCGCGACAGACAGGGAGAACGCGAGGAACGCAACTCGGGTAGGCACTGGCAAGCAACGAAGACGAAGGGATAGACGGCATATACATGCACGACCGCGATGACGCTCCCATAGAACAAAACAGAAGGGTGGACGGGGCAGAGGCAGTCTGTCACGCCAACAAACAGACGGGGCCTCCAACGGCGAACGACCAGACGTGCGAGACAGAGGAGCAGCAGAGGTGGAGAAGGAAGAACCAACGCAAGGAGGACGGGCCAAACAGAAAGAAAGACGATTTGCGTACCAAGATAGAGTAATCGGCAATCTCGTGCGGGATCTCGTGCGCGAAGCACGCGAGAGTCGTCGTCGCGCCGATGAGCGGCGACGAGTAGAACGACGCTGCCATACTATGCATCCCACCCCCACGAGCCGAGCCGAGCGTCAGCGAGGTCGAGGTCGAGGCCAGGAAACGTCGAACGAGGATTGGGAGTCCAGTTAGGGATTGGAACAGTTGGGTGCAGCGCAGATGCGGAAGAGCGACAGGGGGCGAGGGTAGAAAGAACGAGCCGGTGCAAGGATAGAAGCGAGAGCGAGGGGCGGGGAGTGGAGGAGGGGCGCAGAAGGCAGGACGAAGGAGCGGCGAGTCAAGTATGGAGCGACGGCCGCGGAAGGAGCGGTACAAGGGAAGGAAGGAGGAACAGAGTAGGAGGAAGGATAAAGCGGTAAAAAGGCACGTCGGGAGCGACGCAGCAAGTAGGCACGGGTGACACGCACAAGTACCAGAAGCACAAGGGGCGTGGATGACGCAGCGAGAGGGAACGGAGACAGAGTGGGGGAAGGGAAGAAGGAACGTGTAAGGGCAATCGTGTGCGAGAGGAGAAAGAGAAGGCAGATGAGACGTATGCGAGAAGGAAATCAGCGTGGCGTCCACGACGGTACTGAGCGATACGCACGCGAGTCCGTCTGTGATGTTATGCACAAAGTCGCCAAAGAGGTTCAAGTAGGCGCTGAGCTTGCTCGGGCCGCCCTTCGCCTTCTCGTGCTCGTGTTCATGCGCGTGCTCGTGCTCGTCCTTCGCGCCTTTACGTTGCCGCAAACCGCTCGCGTCAGATGCCTCCACCGCCGTCGTAGTCGCGTGCTCGTCGCCGTCAGCGTGCGAATGATCGTGTCCCTCCGCACCGAGGACGCGCAGAGTCTTCTCCATGACGAAGAAGGCCGCGAACCCGCCGAACGTCGCCAGCCTGAGCGCCTCAGGAACAGCGTCAGCAGCATATGGGATGTGACGGACCCGATGAGGATGTTGCGTTTCTCGTCGACGAGGATGAAGCGCGCGCCGGACGCTTGGGACTCGCCTGTGAAGCTGTGCGGGACGAGATGGAGGAACACGTCACTCAGTAGCCCGCCCGTCTGCACCAGCGTCAGTACGTTAAAGACTGGAGGGGACGACGAGGGACGTACGGCGAACGCTGTCATAGTGTTGAGCGTATTAGGCGCGATTTGCGCCGGGATGAAGGCCAGTATCAAGTTCGGCACTCTACATCACCACAGCCGTAAGCGCGCGAGGAGGAGCAGAAGAGGAAGACGTAACGTACGAGGAGATGTAGAAAGTGCCGAGGACGCTGTTCCATCCAGGCCCGAACGGGAACAGCACGCCGAACACCGTGCGCAACAGACTGCCCGCTTCGGACTCTGCCTCGATCTTTAGCGCGGATAAAGCTGCTATCGGCGCGCAGGAGGCTACGTCTGCGTCCTAGAAGTAAGTGTCAGCGCGTGCCTGAGTGTTTCGGTGACGCGACGTACGGTGATGACGCTCCCCGCGGGCGGTGTAGACTTTTCGTGCACCACAGACGCCGACACCGACGCGCATACGACGAGGACGAGCGCGAGATAGAGCGGAAGGAGGTGTCGGGATCTGGACATGGACATGTGTGCACGCGACCAGGAGCAGGATGCAGAGCGGAGTTGTCCACACGCGCGCCTCTTCTCCTGCCGTCATCACCGAGCCAACGCGCAAAATATCCCCGCCGCCGAGGATGTTTGAAACCGACTTCTAGACTCAACAAAATCTACTGGATTTAGGATTATGTAGATGCAAACCCGACAGATGCAGAACGCGCAGAGTCATTCGCTTGAATCCGTCCATTGCATCTGCTCTTTCTCGATGCTCGCTCCCTCCTCTTCTTGGCCAAGAATGCGATCTCATAATGACCGTGGACTCTAGAGCCCTGTAGCAGCACTTGGCACGGATCGCTGAAGCTCGCTCGCCCGCCAGCGCAAACTCTCTTCGACGTCCAACAGTCAACTCGCGCTCACTCTTAAACCCTAGTTTGTCTTCTTGCGCCTCGTAATCTCCCAACCCCCACCCATCACCATGCCTCGTCTCCTCCTCCTCCTGCTCCTCCTCGGCGCGCTCCTCGTCTCCGCCTCCGCAAAGCCCAGGTTCAACTCGAAGCGCAACGGCACCCGGGCGACCGGTACCTCAACGACCTCGGCTCTCAAAGCGCGCCAACTCACACGCGAGCGCGTCTTTGAACGCACGGACAAGCTCGTCATGGCCAACTTGTTCGGTCGCGAGGACTGCTCGTGCGTCCCCCGCTCTCTATTCTCGCGCACTACGCCGACGGTTTTGCGTATGCGTATAGGATCCCGCAACCGAGTACGGGCGTGTGTACTTGCGGTCCTCCGTACGTCCCCTCCCGCGCTCCGTTGATCCTTTCTGACTCGCGCGGGAACAGATACCAACTATGCGGTCCGTCCGGATCCCCCTTTCCACCTCGTCCGTCGGAGTCGCTGACCTTGTTTTTGTGCGCAGGCCCTCAATGCGTCAATACGAACCGCAACGTCAATAACTGCGGTGGATGCGCCCAACAGTGCGAGTCCGGTGCCAACCCCGGCTGCTGCGGTACGCTCAGTCTTGAGCTTCTCCCTCCCATCATCCTTCTCACTTGTTTGAAGGTGGCGTGTGCAGCGACTTCAACTCGGCTCTTACATGCGGCGGGTGCGACAATACATGCGCGAGCGGGGAATCATGCTGCGGTCCGTTTTCTCGTTGCGAGGTACAGTGTATATGTGCTGATCCTGTGGCGTAACTTAACCTTAGGTGGCGCGTGCGTCGACCTTACGGGTAACCACGATAACTGCGGTCCGTCCTCAATCTCAATCTCATCCGAACCTTACTCAACCCCTCGCAGGCGCATGCGGAAATCCTTGTGGCGCCGACGAACTCTGCTGCAGTGCGTTCTCCCTCTCCCGTTCACGCTCTCCTGACGTGACGCTCCTACGTACGCAGACAGCCAATGTATCGCGCAAGACGAAACCAACTGCGGTCCGTCTCACTCTCTACCCCATTTCCAGTTCCGTTCGCGCTGACACTGGTTTTGACACTTCGTCTAGGCGTATGCGGCCACTCATGTCTCGACGGCGACGAATGCTGCGGTCCGTCCTCCCTCCTTCCTCCCTCACCCCACCCATCCTTACCAACTAACACGTTCACACGTACAGGCGGAACGTGCTACGACCTCCTCTTCTCAGACTCGCACTGCCGTTCCTGCGACGTACGTTCAAATCTCACCTTCCTCCTCCTCCTCCTCCTGAGCTGATGTTGATGTTGGGGTTGGGGTGGTTTTAGGTGGTCTGCCCGATCAACACGTACTGCTTTTATGGCGACTGCGAAGATTTCGCAAAGCGGTAGATCAAGTCCAGGTTCTTATCTCCGAATTTGTGTTGTTGCCACTGTCATTACTCGTGTCGCTCGTTTTTCTCCCTCGGTTCAGGTTCCAATACCAATAGAACTTCATTCCCCTTATGCAGGCCGGTGGTGAAAATAGAGCTTGAGATACAGTACTGGTTCCAGGAGCGGATATCTTGTGAACTTTTCGAGGAGCGAGAGCGCGGAAAGGAGACAGTGACGTTACATATACGATTTCATCCCGAGCACATTGACAGATCTCATTCTCATTCTGCAGCTTCAGTCGGCGTGCCTACTAATCAGAATCGCTACATTATAGACTTGCAGCTTCATTGAACATCTTACGACAGCACTCGCCGACACGGTCTGGATTGCTCCAGCGTCGTTAGTGAGACCTAAGCGGTCGACATCAGGAGCGCGAGAACGCCAACGATTATGACGCAGAGTCAGACGGCGTCTCCTTGATTCATTTTCACTGGTTCCTATCACGTCTGTTAATGCGCAATGGTATCACGGTGACACCGTCTACACTGCCTAAAACTCGCGTCGCTTGGATCTCACAATATTGATGAAGCTACGAAGACAAATACCGGTGATACAGCGCCCAGACGTACAACAGCGACACTTCAAAGTCCACATTCACCCCTCTACAATACGGCCCGAATAAGAACGACACCATCGCCCAATCCCGCAGGACGCGTGACCCATAGACGTCTCCCGTTAATCGCAAAGTAGACAGTCTCGGCGTATCGTGAAACTTCCACCCGTGCAACTTCCGCTTCACCTTTGCAACGGCTGTGAGGAGCGTATTGCGCGAGGTCCCGCTCCGGAATATGAGCCCCCGCGACGACAAGATGAGCGTCTCGAGCGTAGGAGGAAGAGTGAACGCCACGTCCTCCCGCGTGAGACAGCGCAGGGATATCTCCAACACCGCAAGCCGTGCTAGAAACCCAAATCCCATTCCGATATCGCGCCGCGACCAGTCGAGTCGAAGTTCGCGCAAGGACGCTGCGCCCGCTCGGAGCTCGTCAACGTCCCAATACAGCATTTCGGCGACGAAGAGGCTTTCGATGTATAAAACCTCAAGTTTCGGACTGTGCTCCAGGAGATTCCGAAGCCAACCCGGCTCTGAGGCGCAGAAATGGACGTGTAGCGAGCGTAGCTCCGGAAAGTACAGCTCGTTTGTCGATCCAAGGAAGAGCCCTTGAAGTGTGAGCTGCTTCATAGGCGGATCAGCCAGAAGGGATCCTCGAGGAAACCGAAGGTGGACGGGATCGCGAAAGATGCGGGCGATGGTATCGCGTGGACCCGCTGCGAATTCGACGCGCTCGAGCTGCGCGGCGGTTGCAAAGAACCCATGTATGGACGCCATATTCGGTGTGTTGACACGGAAGACGATTTCCGTCGTCTGTGCGCATCGCGCAAGTAACGTGTCCACGGCGCGTGCGATATTCCGTAACCTGCGTTTCCGAGGACTGAAGAGTCGAGAGACGGGCGGGTGTTCAGGCAACTCACGCGTCTCGTCAGGTAGACGGATACTCCTGACGAGCGCTGATGATGCCGGCCGATGGTTTAATGTACGAAGCAAAGCGTACAGTTGACGCGCCGTCCGCAGGTAGACGCTTGAGTAGAGCAGAGTCGCAGCGCAGTCGCGCCAGGCTCTACAGACAAGACATGTTGCCCGCAAGTCTCGCAATGTGTTCGATATATGCTCGGGTCGATGGTTGGCTAGGATCAAAGACATCATCGTCGTCCAGTCTGGCGGAACGCGTCGTAGGTAACCAAAGATGCAAAGCAGAATTTCGGGCGGTAAACGCGACGCGCACGATGACGACGCGTTGGTATGCGGTATGCGAGGGCCCGAGTCGCGTTTCAGAAGGCGCGAAGTCAGGCGTGCGAGCATCGTCGATACGGTCAGAGTCCAAGGTGTATGGAAAGATGGACTGGACAGCTTCGATTCGGACTGGACAGCTTCGGCGCCGAGTATTCGCCGTCGAACTCGGCCTTAGATTACGTAATCGGACAGTCCTCTGGGAGAAATACAGAGTATCTAGGGTGGTATTTCTGGTCTCAAAAATCAATTTTCCGTCGAGATCTGCGTCGGGGACGCGTTTTCGGCCATTCGGCATGAGAAGTCCGAGCCTTCCGTGACAGATCTGGTCCCGCCTGGTGTGCTCGACGACCCCAGACATAGTTATGAGCCAATTACTTATGAATACCACGGATACATCTTTTGCTTAAGGATAACTGTAAGTGTCACATTATCCTCAGGCTTCCTGGGAGGAAATGATGTTCAAGTCTTACGATGGGATGATCTCTAGTGAACATTGATATTGAGATCAGAGAGTACTGCATGGCCAATCCGTTTTTATATATGGTATATGGTATAATGATTCCGCAGAGCGTGCCAATGGAGCACGGAGATACCGGGAAACGGGGGTTCGGACGTATCTCGGGCGTTCAAGACGGAATACCTCGCTCTGAACCTCCTTGTGACTCACAGACTGTCTCTGTCAATACCTAAATATCCTCAATGGTACAGTTGCCGCGACAAGAGGAGTCTGTGTCGCCTATATTGAGTTAGGACAAATGGGGACCCATTTGACGTATCGGCAATACGATCCGGTACAGCCGATGCTCCAGGCTTGATTATTGCGATCTCTTGGGTTCAATGAAGTGCGGAAGAATAAGCTTATATGCTCTGCGAACGATAGGGGTCTGCAATCCCGTATCGGCGGCAGATCTGTTACGGAAGGCTCGGACTTCTCATGCCGAATGGCCGAAAACGCGTCCCCGACGCAGATCTCGACGGAAAATTGATTTTTGAGACCAGAAATACCACCCTAGATACTCTGTATTTCTCCCAGAGGACTGTCCGATTACGTAATCTAAGGCCGAGGTCGACGGCGAATACTCGGCGCCGAAGCTGTCCAGTCCGAATCGAAGCTGTCCAGTCCATCTTTCCATAAAGGTGCGTAAGCGCGCAACGGGAACGCCCGCGGAGTAAGCGCTCGCTGGCATGCTGGTACTCAGACTGAATAGTGCTTCCTGTTGCTGGCTTATTAAAGCAATGCTGTACCCGTATATTCATGGACATCATGCCTTGGATGGACTACATACAACAGGGCGCACGCAGGTCCGAGTATGCGTATGCGCAAGGCTTTCGAGAATGTGAACTATCAACGCTCGATGCATCTTCAGAGCATGAAGAGTCCAGTGTAACAATACACAGTGCTCATCCTACTGAGGACGCTTCGGTTTCGGACAAGTAACATTGTGACAACGACTTGTAATTCAAGGAGAGGGGGAGCGATACTGGATGTAGAATAAAGACACCTCCAGCTCTACGCCAAGAGCCAGACATGATGGCCGCAATAGGAAAGACAAAATGCGCCAGTCACTCACTGTATGGAAGAACACACCGCCATCGTCGACGTCTGCCGTCAACCGGACACACGTAAGCCCAACGGAGTCGTGAACTTTCCACTTGGGTAGCTGCTTCTTTATCTCTGCAGCATACGGGAGAAGCGACCTTACGCCACTGTTAAGCTTATGAGAAGATGACAGCACGAGCGTCTGTAGACGAGGCGGCAGGACGGAAAGGGGAGAATTGCGGCCATAGTCAATGAGGCACCACATAGATATCTCGAGTAGCGTGAGCTGGTCCAAAAATGCAAAACCGTCGGAGGCAATGGGGAAGTGCCAATCTAGCCGAAGCTCGCGGAGTGACGCCCTGGCGGGTCGAAGCTCATCGGCGCTCCAGCGACGACCGTATCTATCGTTAAGGGTGTTTTCGACGTGGAGAGTATCGAGGACTGGGCAGTGCTCGACAATATTCCGCATCCATCCAGGAACGGAGGGGACGCAGAAGTGGATGTGAAGCGAACGCAGATGCGGAAAGGATAGGTTTCCTGTCCAATGCAGATGCACGCTCTGTAGCGTTATCTGCGTCATATGCGTATGGGGCCATAGGTCTCGAGGGAGATCCATGCGGGTGTATAGCGTAACCACGCTAGAGCGAGCCGGCCGCGGGTCGCCTAAGATGTGCAGGCGCGTGAGCCGCGGTGCGGTCGCAGAATTTCCATGGATGTACACGATGTTCGAAGTGTTCGAGCCGAAAGTGATGTCGGTGACATCTATGCACTGTCTTAATAGAGTATCGACGGCGCATCCAATCCGCCATAAGCGTCGTTTCTTGCTGGCAAACGGTCGAGGCGCCAGTGGTCGCGGCAGCGTCGACACTGGAGGTAGTTCCCGCGTTTCGTCTGGTAGTCGGATATTTCTGATGTAAGAGACGAGTTGGGGCCGTGTACGCAGACTACGAAGTAATTTCTCCATGTGAATCGCCGTGGGCAAGTGGACGCGGGCGTAAACCAGCGCGATGGCACCGTCGCGCCATGCATTACAGACCAAGCACACAGCTCGAAGGTCGCGATAGGTGATGCGAATGTACTCGGGCAGGCGAGGTGCCGCGAGCATATAGTGCTTCGCCGTCCAGTCAGGCGGTTCTCGATATAGGAATGCGAAGATGTGCTGCCATATTTCGGGTGGTACTCGTGTGACGCAGCACCGCGCGCTGAGGGCAGAATTTATGGCATGAGAGTCTCGCACAATCGATAGATAGTCGCGCAAGCGCAATGTGAGCTGCTTGAACATCGCACCGGCGCGCGGCGGTCGCGGAGCAAGAGGAACAAGCGCCCGCCGGCACCAAGCGGGAGCCACGACCTGCTTCCGCCGGCTTCAACGGTACAATTGCGATGACAGTTCACAGCGAAGCCGGTTCTCCTGTCGCTTCAGGTACGTCTATGGGGATGCTACCTATAATAGGGAAATGAGCCGAGGTCGCACGCCCTTTCGGTTGGCGCGCCATCTCGGTGGATGCTTAGGTACTGCTCTGGCTTCCGCACATGCCTACATCCAGCTAGGATGGTGTACAAGAGGGCATTCATCGTTTGTTCTCGTCAGTCTCTCTTCTTCTGGATGTCTCCGCTGTCGCCACAACTGCTCATTTGTTGTTCTTTGGTTCCCGTACGCCGCACTTCCCCGCTGGCCGAAACAGGCCTCAGACATCTGGAACCTTCCACATCAAGGGCCCGTATGCGGCGGGAGGTAATTCTTGACATCTCGCGCACATCTTGTCATTCAACCACGACATAAGGCTAAAACTCTTGGCACGGACACCGTGTCAAGCATACACGACTGACTTCTGGCGCGCTCCCATTGTTCCGAGCGCGTGGGAGGAAAGGAAATGGGAGGCCAGTCAGGATGGAAGGATTGAAGGGGTGCAATCTCCTCCGGCGACAGGCAGAAGAGACGTGCCAAGCGTCTGAGCGGAGCACTCGTTCCCCTAACTTGCCGGCGCGAGCGTCCGAGCTTCCACACTTCCGCAACAGAGACAACAGCAGAAGATGCTGCAGGCAGGTCCGTAAGAAATCCGCCCCGAGAGGGGAGAAAGTGTTCTGGGAGTGTGGCGAACCTGTACTACGAGTTGCGAATGCCGCGAAAATGCCAAGAGACCGCTCGCTGCGCAAGCCAGGAAATGGGATTTTAGTGGCTCTAGGGGTGTGCGAGCGGGTCATCCCTGAGGGTATGACCCTTGAAGCTATGCTCCGTGTCTCGATGGCTGTTGTGGTCGAACAATCTGGATAGCACCCGTATCCGCACCTCAACCCGAACGTCCACCGTCGCACTAGAGCACTTTGCTATGGTCATAGTGGGACACCATCACGCACAGATCCACGTGCAGTACCGACGCGTCTGCTCGCAGCGCCGGGATGTTGACGCTAGTGCCCTGGGTTGCGGCCGTAGTCACACGTACGTCGCCAGTCCTGCGCATTGGTGCACGGTCAGAAAACGCGACAGGCATTTATTGCTTGGTCCAGCACTCTTGCGGTACCCTTGTTTGTCCCGCACACTGTAGGCGACAGGAGATGCAGTGATGGCGCATCCTACGTGGCGGGCGGTTCGACGTAGCGCGCACGCTCAGGACAGTCTCGACGTACGTCCCCGCAGAGCTCGCCAGCGGCCAGCGCCTCCGGCACTCGCATAGTCCACTTCGTACGCGACTGCCATCCTCAAAAGGGTTTGGAGATCAGGACGGCGTGAGGACCATGCTCGCAGTCCGGAGAACAGATATCAACCGTGCCTAGCTTCGACCTGCACAGACATGGTTCGATGACGAGGATGTAGAAGAGCTCATGCACGCAGCAAGGGAGGGGACACTAGCAGGGCAGAGGATGTAACGCGGGCGACTGTCGGGGCCGAAGACATTGCTGGCATGAGACGTACGTCCTCCCCGTTCATGCAGTTTGCGCATCGCCGATCCGTGGAATGGCCAGCACTCCAAGAGCAGATATCGACCTAATTCGTTTCCCGGTGGCCGTCTTTCGGATTGGCCTGGGTCAAGCATAGATGGCGTCCCGACGCGGCAACAGGAGCAGTAAAAGTGGTCGTCGACTCGCAGCGCGCTCGGTCACAGCTGAAAGTCGTCGAGTCGAGCAGCGCGCACAAAGACAGCCGCGGCGCGCTGTAAGTCCAACCCATCCCGTCGAACAGTACGATAACGGGCTGATCGCTGTTGCGAGGGCGTAGACGGTGCGGTTTGCGCAACGGACGTCGACACTGACTCGACAGCCAGCGCCCGCGACCCCATGTTACGACTTCGTACACCCTGACCTCGACAAGCACGGGGTCCCACAGTCCATCAAGAGCGAGAGCACGTCCCGGCGTCCCCCATAGGTGATTCACAGAGTGCAGCGCGCAACACCGACGCCCCCTTAGCCCGCGAACCGACGCACTAGCTGGGCTGCTGCGCATGCTCTGGAGATATGAAGACTTCAGCAACGACGCGCGTGCTCGGCCAGGCTGGTTGGTTGAACCGCGGCGCGGCGCGCAAGACCGTGGAAGACCAACGTGACTCGCTCATCGTCCGACGTCCGACGTCCGACGCGCGGAGCTCCACCCTCCAGGGCTCGTTCTCTCTTCTCTCCTTCGCTCCTTCGCTCCTCTGCACAATGGCCAGACCTTCAGCTCTCGACCTTGTCCCTGGGGATCACGGGACTCCTTGCAATTCTTCGATCGTCGATTGTCTACCCCAAATTCTCATCGTTTACCCCACACTCGACCTAAACGATCTATTTTCAGGAACGATGGCCCATCGCTGGACGCCTGGACTTTGCGTGACACCGCCTTCAGGTTCTGCAGAAACGAGGATCCCGGTGCGTCCCGCGCGTTAGGGGCGCGTCGGGACCCCGCATTCCCTGTATTTACCCCACATATCTAATTCCATTCATTTCCTGTATCTTAGGAACGACAGTCGAGGCAGAGGTTAACGGCGTGACGCTGGTCACACTGTGTCGCAGGATTTTACATAAGTATACGACTACTCCCGAGTTGTCCAAGTTACTGTAATTTAGTTGTAATGTCAAGTATTCGCTCAGCTATCATAAGGAGCTTTCTCTGACATGGTTTCGAGATCCCTCTCATTACTCACGTCCACCTCGCTGTCCCTTGCTGGCGCCGGCGTCTCTGCAAATGAACCCGATGCACGCACGGAACCAGTGTTTGCTGCTGACGGAGGACGCCTGACGTGCGGGTCGCACGACCATTCTCAATCTCCCTATCGGTGCCAGTGCGTCGACGATCCCTTCTGTCTGACAGGCCTGGCGCCCCTTGGCACGTCTCACGAGGATGTTCCGGCGCCACCGGAGATACCTTCTCCTCAAAGGCGAGGCTCTCGGCGAAAGATTGACGTGCCAGTTCCTGTACGGACACTGGACACTCCCACGCTCACGCTGGCGGATCGGACAGGATAAGCAGTCAAGAGTCGGTCACAACATGAGCGCTCAGACTACTGTGCCTAGTCGGGGCGGTGTTCAGGTCAGTGTTGCGCGAAAGGTCTTTCCCCTTAACAATGTTAAGGCCTTTCATACCCTTTCGCGAAAGGCTTAACATTATGAGTCTCCATACTGTAAGGCCTTTCAAGGTCTTCTAGTAATTTGCAATCCATCTTTCGGATCAAGGCGCCTTTTGCTCTCATGGCGCGTGGACCCTCCCCCTCCAAACTGTGGGACCATTTCCACCGTGGACCCAAGATAAATCTGCGCCATTTTCGGGCGATATGCAGGGGCTGCGTCAAGCACTACCTCGAGAACCCGAAACCCAGTAACAGCGACGCTGCCGACTCTCCCGAGGGCTCCGAAGCCAGCGACAGCGACAGTAATGACGGCTTGGATAAAAAGAGCGTTGAATTCCGCAAAGGTGTGTCAATAGCCTGTCAAGTGCGCTTATAGCGTTCTGACAGGATGCTTCAGCCTGTGCTGATGCCGGAAGCGTTAACGGCGAGAAGAATGCCATGGTTGCACACATCCTAGGCCAGCGTGCACCACACGCAACGCCTGCATGTGCATATGCCACCGCCGAGGCGCGTAGCCTGGCAGAGGAGATACGCGGTGCTGGCGTCAAGCGCGGGCATGACAGCGACGACGAGAGCGCCCGTTTGGCACCTGCCACGAAGAAGCGCGCATCGACTACTCCTACCGCATCGTCTTCGAAGAGCACTACTGCACCGCCAAAGCCGAAGTTCAAGCAAGGCGCGATCACTACCTACAAGGCCAACGACCTCCCGTTCTCTGCTTCTGCTAAGGCCGAGATCGAAGCTCAGGCCGCTCGCGCTACCATCTCCGCCAACCTTCCCTTCCGCTGGATTGACAACACGGAAGTTCGCAAGCTGTTCTATCTCTTTCGTTCTAAGGCGGACGACGTACTCCCCTCCCGACATCTGCTCTCGGGCCGCCTCCTCGATGACCAACATGAAATTGGCGAGGCCGAGTTGAAGGAGCTCTTGCCTGGGAAGAGCGTCGGGATGTCGTGAGAATTGCTCTATCTCATGCTGTGCCTCTACTCACCATCTGCAGAACCGATGGCTGGAAGGATGACATTGGAAAGGAGTCAGTCACGGGCGTTGTTATCTCGTACAAATTCATTGTGAGTCAGGAGTGACATTTCGATGACATTTACTGACCAGTTCACATTCTTGTAGTCGTACCTCGCCGACGTCATTGCTTCCACCTCGCACAAGAAGGATGCCATGGCTATGTGCGATGCTTTCGAGCGCATGATAGACAAGGCTGAGCGCGACTTCCTGTGCATTGTCCGCTTGTTCCTCACTGACGGTGACGGCGGGTTGGCAGGCGGGCGTCGAGAGCTGGTTCGGCGGCGTCCCTGGATTATTGCCCCTACTTGTTGGGCGCATCAATGCCAGCTCATTCTCCTCGACTACCTCGCAGAAAACCCTGAAGCAGAGGAAGCGGCGGAACTTCTCGCCAGCGTTAACGGCTGGCTCTACAACCATTTGCGTGTGCGTGCTCTATTCAACGCTGCTCAGGCCGCGCTTGAGAATGGGACTGGTCATGTCTACGCATACCTGCTCGCCAACACGACGCGGTGGACAACACACTTCATTGCCTTCCAGCGCGTGTTGAAGCTGAAGGACGTCCTGCGACACACGGCAATTGCGCAGCGTGCAGCTATCGTGGACGCTCAGGTTGGCGCGGCCAAGGGAAAGAAGAAGCGCGAGCTCGCGTCCGCTGCTGAGGAGATGTGCGACGTACTGGACGACCCAAAATGGTGGAAGACATTACGCACCGCCGCGGACGACTTCGAACCCATCTGTCTCGGCGTCAACATCAACCAGAGCGACACGGTTCGCTTGGACCAGGTGCTGCTCAGCCTTGCCGGCATGTACCTTCACTTCAAGGCCCACGCGAACCCTTCCATTCGCAAGGGGATGATGCGCCGAATCGAAGCGCGGTGGAAGGCAGCAGGAAACGATCAGGCGCTCTTCTTGATCGCGACTGTCCTCAACCCGTACGAGAAGCTTGCACCATTCGGCGCCAAGGCAGGACTCAATGCATTCACATTGAACACCGCCTTTGTGGATGTACGTCAGCGCTGTGGATTGGGCAATATCTGACACGTCCGCAGTTGTTCATGCGAGTCGAGTCGCGGCCACTTCCAGACAACCTCTCCGACGAAGAGCGCGAAGAGGCGCGTACGGCACTCCTGTTGCGCCGTGAGTACATATCCAGGGGCTTCTTCCGCTACCTCAACGGGGTAGGTGTCTTTGCCGACTTCGAGGAGAATAAGGAAACCTGGAAGGCCACAATCGTCAGTCCGTACGTCACACAGCTGGCGCAATCCACTCACCGATGCGTAGGGCGATGACCCTGCCATGGTATGGGAAAGTATGCTGGACGACCCGCAAGCACACGAGCTCGCTGTGTTTGCTATCTGGCTGCTGCAAGTCGTGGCCAACCAGGGCGCAAATGAGCGCAATTTCTCGGATTTCAAGATAACTAAAACGCGCCTTCGGAATCGTCTGGGCCTCAAGAAACTGGAGAAAATGACGAAGGTGAGTAGAAGAACGTGTTGTGACAGTTACTTGACGCACCAGACAGGTCAACGACCGCATTCGACGCGAAGGGCTCGCAGACGGTACTCGCAAGGAGCGCCAGAAGCGGTCAATCCATGAAAAGGACCGTGCGCGGGAGCTGCTCGATGTTCCACGGTATGCTGATGCCCTGGAGTCGATGGAGGGCGAGGAGCTTGGTACAGGTGACGGTACTGCACCTCCTGGTCGCACGCGCGCGCGCGCCAGCTGTCAGGGCGACACCGACTAGCGCAGACCGAGAGAGGAGAAAGCGGGAGAAGCTGCTGGGGAGCGAGCACAGGGCCAACCACACCACACAAC
>KV425942.1:0-55735 GCA_001632375.1 Exidia glandulosa HHB12029
CAACTACAGAAATCGAGCGCGACCGTAAAGCGCGTCCAGAGCGGCCTGTTCATCGATCCCGTAGACGACGTTCGCGATGGGAGCTGTGCTACGCGGCTCCGTTGGCTTGACGAGCGGAAAGACGCACTCGGCCCGGCTTCCACGCAAGGATCGAATGCGGACGGTAGGTCCCGAGGCGGGAGGGTGCGCGCGACAGTGCGAGGAAGGAGAGGCCAATGGTGCAACAGGCGGATGATGATGGGCAAGACGGGCATGAGCGGCGGGCATACGCGAGCCATAGTTCCACAGTAAATGCACGAGCCCACTGGGCTGTGCGGGAAGTATGCGAGTTCGGAAAGTCGGGCTTGAGGACGAGCTGTAGGGGTAGTGACGTGCGGAGGAGCCGACAGATGAGTCGCGTGCTGTGACAGTCGACCGCCGGCAAAACGTACTTGGCAAGCGGCCACACGATGCACTATGCAAAACCGAACATGTAGCGCCTGCCATCCCTGAGGATACCACTGCGAGGGCGAATCCGACGAGCGCGCAAGCCGCTATAGCTAGTTGAGAACGGCCGCCGTACCAGGCAGCGAGCGACCCACATCTGCCTGGCCCTCCTCATCTACGGCGCTGGCGCAGGTCTGACGGTTGAACATAACGATCTTAGCGACGGTCGCAATAAAGACAACGCACATACCTGGACTCGGAGCTCGTGATTGCAGAGAGCATAGTAGTTTGGGAAAGAGAATGGATATCGGGCGCCGCCGACAGCGCGCGGTCAAGCCCTAGTAAAGCAGATTGGATATCTTCCGTAGATTACAGCAGGAACTGAATATTCAGAGTGATGCCCTAATATTCACGTGAAAGCCGAAATTTGCCCATGATGAAGATGAGTAACGGTCGACGAAGTCCGCGAACGCCGCTTGTCTCCGCCCCTCGTGGACCCCGCCTGCATTCCCAGCCGCATGCCGACCATCTCGCTCTTGTCTCGGCCCACAGTCTCTCGTGCCTGTTCCTTCGTCCTGCTTGCCTCCTGCAGTCTCGTTGCCAGTGTGCCATCATCACGGTACCGATCTCCCTCTCTCCGTCTCAACTGCGCAAGGGTTGCATACCCAACGCAATGCGTTTGAAGGACCTGTCAATGGATGACTGAACTTAGCACAGAACCGACTTGTAGCGTCGCCTTCTACTAATGTGGTCTGAAGGGAATTGGCACGGCTTGTAATCCCACATATCGAGATGCGGTTTTGGCTTTGAGAGGTCGCATGACAGCGTCCTATTCTGCATCTGGACCTGGTGGACACCCAGCCAGTATCGCTTAGCGGGTATACTGAAGCGCTCGCGAAGTTACACCAGGCGATGCGTGCGACCTACTCCGCCGTTCCCGGCCGCGCGTAGTCCCGCCGCGCGCTGTCCGTGGCATCCTCATGTATGCACACCTGTCCCACCCGATCCTCCCCTTTCTGGCTGTCATTCTTGCGCTGGGATCTTACGTCGCTGGGTAACTTCCAGGCACGAAAATCGAGGTCTAAACCGACCTTTCGGTCTGTCCAGAATGCCGAAGTCCAAATTGTTGTGGCTTCCGCCCTATTCCAGATATATTAGATCTGCAGTAATCCGAAGACCCTGGTGTTTGGGAAGACCTTAGGCCGCGTTTCGCCCACGGGAAGTCATTCACTGAGACAGCGGCGTCGAAAGCGGTGCTGGCGGGAGACTCGGAAGGCGGAGTGAAGAACCGTGTGCGTTTGTTGTCGCGCGCGCTCACAGCACTGACTCCAGTGACTGGGAACTTATTCATGAATCGTCCACCCATGTAATGTGCGTCCAAAGACATTGCGCGCCGACACAACTCTGACAGGGAGCTTTGATAGTCGGCGTGGCGGTTACGGGCTGACGGCTCGGCGGACGAGCAGGTATCAACATTGAAGCACATGCGACGCATTCAACGTACTCCCAATGTTGACTCCGAGAAAATTAAAGAAGTGAAGTGAATACAATACAGCGAGAGTTGAACAGTCCCTATCCCTCCTCCTCGCTAGGGACTTCTACATACGTCCAATGCTTCGCATCATCTTTCTTGGGCTTTAACAATTGTGAGGTGAGATTGAACATCTGTTGCATGCTACTGACCAGTTTCTTGCATTTCTTCTTTCGGTGAACAGGTAGATTGGTCGATTTCATCCAGCAGTGGCAAGCATTGCATTGGGCCCAATTCGGAGCCGGTGGCACTCCTAGCTCTTGAGCTGGCGGCACCTGGTCGGCAGAGGCCGGTTGCTCTTGAACAAGATCAACCCCAAGTGAAGACTGCTCTTGAATGGCATCGCCGACATTGGAGGCGACCGCGTGCTGGGAATGCGCGAACGCGTCGTCTGTCCTACGCGCTATGGCCTGATCCGGCGAGGAGACAACCTTACGTACGAAGAGTGGCACTGGCTCTCGTGTAACTTCTGCCATCGAGTTCGTAGCCGAAACTTCGCTACTGTGCGTTGGCCGCACACGTGCGGCAGTCTCTCCACCGACGTCAAACCTCTTCGTCGTGAGTTGAGGTTCAGCCTGTATGCTTTCAACATCTGTGGGTCTGCATGCAGTGGGACGAGTCTCGAGGTCTTGAACTGTTCGGGCCGCCACTTTGCGAATAGGCACTCTCTGAAGTGCCGATGCGTTCTTTACGCGGTCGTATTGACCATGCTGTGTGCCTGCCAGGACTCTTGACGTCAACTTGCCAGAGTCGTGGACATCCATGCGCGGTGTGTTGAGCTCAGGACACTGCCAGTTGACGAATGTTGGATCCACAGCTGGTACGCGGATTGACTGCGGAAGTACGACACTGCGACTGGGCGGTACAGTCTAGAAATTTTGGTCAGATCATGTCCGCTTTAGGTAGATACAGTAGTCCTACTGTGCTCGTCGCTGACGGCGCTGGCCTTGATCCTTCGGCGATATGGCGCTTGTTCGACGCCTTTTAAGACTGTTATTATGTAGCATCAGGACTTCAATGCCGACCTACCCCAATGAGGGCCTGCACCAGCTCATTATCCCGAGCAACCGTTGACGAGGTACGGCCGATTGACCGAGGAGCTGGATATGTGGTAATGCGATGGGAAGAGTAGGAACTTGTTGGCGGGACCGGCGTGCGATGCGAACTGTTAGGTGAGCTGTGCTTGCTCGTAAACATACTAGCATTGTTGCGGCTGGAGCTGGGGTCGTGGGTACCACCGTTGGTCGAGCGTTCTTGACCACCGCTGCCTCCACTAATCCAGCGCACATCGTCGTCGTCCAACATATCCACGTCCTATCCTATCATAAGCGTTATATGAAGGGGAGTAAGCCTACGCGGACTTACCGAAATAGTCGCCGACTGGGCGGCTGGGCCGATCCGATGTTTCCGTACTTTGCGCGAATGCTGCTCGTCGAAATTGGCAGCGGCCTCCTAGAATCGCCGTCATTACCGACACAGGCACCCGCTCTCTTCACGCGACATACCACTTTCTTTGCATGGTTTCTGGTCACAGAGAACTTTACCGGTTCGTTGGGCATTTTTGAACACGGCGCGAAATCAACTGCGTGGGGAATTTGCCCATTTATACGCCCAGGTTTGTGACAATAAGACAGTCAAAGAGGTCTCAGAGCGGCAATTCGCTCTAAAGCTTCGACGGCAGGCTATCTGACGCTTGGAGCATAACCGAAGCGTCATTCACGAGGACGTGTGGCAGTGGGGTGGCATCGCATCGCATCGCCAACCAGTTCGGTCCTTCCCCCTGGAATACTCACCGCGTCGTTCCTCGTCGTCGTGCGGTACGGATGTGCGCAATCAGCTGCTCGTGATTCCTGTTTGCTGAAAGTGGCACATCGGCGTCGCCTGCATGCGTTGGGGACAATCCTGGGAGTTAAGGGCTTTCCCGGTCGTGTCTTACTCGCAGATCGGTGTTACGAGGCTCGTTGAACCCCCGCGCGCAGGTCAGTATTCGTTGCAGTCACTACCAGCCGGCGCTCAGCCAAGTCAGGGTACGAGGCACCGTCGATCCTGGCCCGGGTACCGGAATTCGGCGTCGAAGCCGTCGAAGCGTACTCAACCCTATCTCGAAGCGCGAAGCTCTCCACGAACGGATGCAGTTCGTTCTTCAACATTGTAACATGTTTAGATAAATAGCACTCGTAGCTGAGAGTCTCAGGTAGTAAGCCGCAAATCTTGATGTCGGACTCCACACAGGATCGCAAAAGGGCATCTAACCTGGTACGCGAAGAACGTTGGCAGCTTTCTGAGCGAGGAAACGATGTAATTCCTTGACCAGGATGCTACAGGGACCAATATCGCCCCCGCTGTTCCCAGCAACAAGAGCGGGTTTCTTCCACACGTGAGCGACACTGTGCAACTCCGAATTGTGCCTTACATTGAGCGTTTCAGGCACCAGAAATGCCATCCCACGACTACGAACAGAGTGACTCCGAGATCGTACGCCAGAATCCCATCGAAAAATGGTCACAGGTACGGACATTACCAGTGGATGATGCTCGAGTTCATCATGAATTCACAGAGGGTTCTTGAAAGTCGGCCTGATGCACGTTATGGCGATAGTCACGGTCTTCGGCGGACAGGAACAGACCTTCCCCCTGCCCCATTGGCCACAAATCTCCCGCCGATTAGAAGAACAAGGAACAATGGGAAAGAGACTCCTACGAGGACATTTAACGTGAGTAGCTCTAGACAGTGTTGACGTTGACTCTGGCCTGAAATATATCTAGCCGAGTAGTGCGCTGAGTAGTGCGAGGACTGCGCCTTTGTCACATGCAGCACATCCCTATCTTCCAGGGGGACTTCGTCGCCCGAACGAGTCTCCAGCCGTTCTGAACGCCCTAGCCAAGCTTTCTGAAGGATTCGATCGCGTTGAGAGTACTCTCGCGCAACATGGGGAGTACTTGACTCAACTTGGACACCGGGTCAACACTCTACACCTTCAAATCGAAGGAATTATGGTCCGCCTCGCCCAGTTAGAGCTAAAATGCTACCGTGACTTTTAGCAATGAAGGAGACGGGGGGTACTTCCGCTTAGTTGTAGTCGCAGCGAATACACATCATACGTCCTTCTAGAAGAGGACAGCATGTTCTCACGCCCAAAGTTGGAGGTTCCGTACTAGAAAGATCACGTTATACTGCAGCATGGGCTCCTGTTGGACTACATTTGTAAAGATCGACGTGCTCCCCCTGAGCGATGCGCACAACGCTCCTCAACAGCTAAGGCGCTGCTTCAAGCCTTCCAGCCAGAGGTAGTAAGTTCAACTGCCAACGGCGGGCATGATTCAGAGTGATACGGCACAAGCTAGACCAGCTGATGTCCCAAAGGAACGGACAAAACCCCAAATGATAGCCAGCGTCTGACCGTCAACACCGAAATATGGTAAAATCTTCCGCGTCCCGTGCGTCGATTCCGAGGTGCGAACGCCGAACGCTCTGCGCCGACCAGTGATCCTGCTGTGAATGACCGCAGTGTGTCAAGTGCGTGTCTATCGCCTGCTGTCGGTGGTTATTCGAGGTCTCGTGATACCACTCCGCTCAGCCAAGCTTGAACGTAGGATAGGATAGGATAGGATAAAGTAAGACGGAGAGTTCCCCCATGGAGAACCCCCGCTCCGTGGACGCTCAGCCACCCCACGGACACAGACTGAGAGAGTGTAGTTGCTCGTAACGCCCTCGAACCCGTCCGGCCCAAGCGGCACAGAGTCCGCGTCTCTGTCGTTCAGCGGGCGCGGGTCGAGGTCGCAGAGCGCCAGCAGCATGCGTGGGATAGTCATGTCGGGGACGGGGTCGAGATCGTCGACGGCCTGGCGCTTCTTGGGTCGCGGGTGAGTGTGTTGGCGGAGGTTCGTGTCCGTGATGCCGAGGTAGCGGAAGAGCAGCGCCCGGTCGTGGCGGTTGTTGCTGAGCCCGCCAGCCAGCCAATCCGCGAACGAGTCGTCGAGTCGAAGATTGAGCGGGGCGTACTGCCAATCTGAGCATGCGTCAGTATGAGCACAAAGAGGATGAGACGGGCGCGTACTTTCCCGGTTCCACAGACGGACGCCAGGACGCGCTTCACACTTCGAGCCTGGAACGCAAAGCAATTAGCAACGAGACGCAGTGACGCCTGAGCAGGAGAAATCACACTGAATATCATGGACTGTGGGTGTTGCGATCATGGGCGCGATACCAACCGGGATCTCGCCCGCTGCCGCGGTCATGGGCAACAATTCCATCCCCTTGAAGATGCGCTCCGGGTCGCGCCTCCATCCCGCGGGGTCGGCGTGGAGAACGGTACGTCCGTGGGCACCGAGGAGTTGCGGGACCGCGTCCAGGATCTTCCGCCCGTCATGCGGTGTCTGGCAGACCTGGAAGATGAGCTCTGGGCCGCCCACGATGGCGCGCATTCGAAGGTCGCCTAACAACGTCACAGGTCAGCACGGGGCTCGGTGCGAACGAGACGGTGAAGAAAAACGTACCTGGAGAGGAGGATCCCGGCGACTGGCACTCCTTGAGGAGCTCCTCCATCCATCGACGACGAGATGCAGGTTGTAGATGTCCTGGGGCATGTAGGAAGTATAGTATAGGTTCACGCGGTTCTCGAATGTCACGATGGCGGGTTTATCCTCGACGAGGATACAGCAGCCGTTGCCGGAGAAGAAGCTGAGCAACCAGAGGCGGTGGATTGTCAGTCGGAAGACCTCGCGCTCCGTAGGCGAGAGGGCGCTGGTACGATGGGTGAGGCGGTCCTTGAACTTGCGAGCAAAAGGAGTCAGGGGCGGACGACAGCGACGAGGGCACACACGCACCGACTGCTATACACGAGCTCGAGTTCGTCGCAAATACGCGCACGCTTGAACAGGACGGCGTATTCGGCATCGGTGGTGGACTTGGGACGCATCCTGGCCTCGGCGTAGCCAAATACCTTGTCGAAAAAGTGCGGCCTCTCGCCCTCGGTGCGGGGATAGTAGGGCGGCACCCGGACCTTGGGCGGTACCGAGGTCGTCACTCGAACGTTGCGAAGTAAGGAGGCGTGGACTTCGGGCCCCAGATTGTTGCGGAGCACGCGACGAGAGAAACTCTTCGGATAGGCGTTGTAGACGCTGTGCCAACGCTTGTGCGAGGTGATTGCGGCGAGGAGCGTATCGAGGTCGTCGACGTACTCGAGCACCGCGGCAGGTCCTTGAAGGCGCGCATGATGGTGGTAGGGGTCCAAGAGGTGCTGGAGCTAGCGGCGTTGACCGTCCTTTATGAGCGGCTCGTATTAGGGGTGGCGGCTTCCTTGGAGCACTGCGTGACCATGACATATAGCTCAGAGGTTGCAGCAACTTACGGTCACCGCTGCACGCGCGTACTCAGGGTCAACACGCCTGGAGAGGGAAAACCTTGATGCTCGGTGCGAAGAACCCGCTCGGTTTCTCCGTCTCATTCACGGTCCGGTGACGGAGACGTCCCCGTCGCATACGAGCTTGGAGACAACTTCGACGTCAAACCGAGGCCGTCGACTTTCGGTAACGAGTATGGATCCGGAGTCGCTTAATGGGTGACAACGAGTGGATACAGTCGCGCCTCCTGAACCAAGTGAAGCGTTAGCAAGTCTGTGCATGGGTCAATAGACTCTACGTACGAAGGTATGGATAGTCGCTAAGTGTCCAAATATTGTTGGTATGCTGGGGAGGTACGGTGCGTTAACTGCGAGTTGCGATCCTGTCGCGCACACCCTGAGTTGACTAGTCGTTCGCAGGATAAAGCACAGGCTGCACTAGACATGAGCATCTGGATGAGGGAAACCATTCTGTACGGACTTCTTTCGATCCAGACTTCCTCTGGCTTGTATACAGCGACGCATGCGTAGCATGGCAATGCAGATGGACGGCCTCGTCGAACCCGATGCCAACCATGTTATCGCCTGTCGGACGGAGAAATGTCTAAGCTTGGGCACAGGAAGACCTGTCGCATCGACTTACATTGAGTGAGCGAGAGCCAATAACATGTCGAAACCATTCGCAGCAATTGCTTGCGTCGAGACGTTCCAGGCTTTTCTGCGAAGACCGCATGAGCATCGAACATAAAGACGACGGTGCAACCGACCCGACAACGCCGTCCTGCTCTGTGGAACCCATACGAGTGCTGTGGCCGACTGCGAACGGTCAATACATCGCGAGTGGACAGTGCAAAACGCGCACCGTGACCGTTTTGAGTCTTTTGACGCACGACTAGAACCCGCACGCTCAGGACCGCACCGCCTGTCCAGACTTGAACTTTGTCTGCGTTCGAGAGTAGCGGGTTGCAGCCCTGCCTCGAGATCTCCCTATGAATTCTGCTCAAGCAATCTGCTATAGCGTCAACAACAATTGACTGCTGCCTGAAGGAGGTAAACCTCGTACCTAGCACATCATTGTGAGTGACGCTAGAGAGCCTGTAGACGGATCGTCTACCAGCAGCGAGGATTAGCCAGGTTGGAGGGCCAGGCGCGTGTAGTAAGGCGATATTCGAACATCGGTTCGAAGACGACCAAGGGTATTCTAGTGAACCAAGAGTCTTCAAGATCTGGTAGACGATATCGACGAATATCATGGTGGTGGTGGTCTGGGTTCAAGAGCGATGCGTGTCGCTGTCACACCGCGCTGTCACGTTTCGCTCCTTTTGACGTCTGACATTTTTGTGACAGAGACTTCTCTCCCACTTACCATCATCATCTAGAAGTTGCTCTCGCCGTACACACATCCCACGCACTCGGGACGGATTGCGCACGCATCGGAACTGACGCCTTCTGTATTGCCTCTCGGTCCGATGTCTGCTGAGCTCACCACCGGCCTCCCCAGACTCTGGTTTTGCACGTAGTAACTCTAAGCCAGTATTTTCGAATTTCTCACAGTAACCGTATCTTCGATTTACTCAGGTCTCGTATACTGCAAGTAGTCTTGCCGCTGTAATGATGAATTGCCAGTTGTTCAACCCTCCGTGGTCGAGGGGTAGTAAGAACTAAGCTGAACATGACGAGTAACCCCTGCACAAGACAAAGACATCGATTTGTTTCTGGCTATACAGGTTGAACAGAGTACATTACGAGGGCGGTGTTTTACAAACCGTCAGTCCAAACCGTCCAGCAAAGACTCCGCCTCAGGCATGGGAGGAAAGCAGGTGGAAACAGCAGCCTCGTACGTGGCCAGCCGCGAATCACGCTCCTTCTCATCCGTAACGGAGATCATAGTCGACTGCGTGAACAGGACGATGCTGCCACGACGCGACTTGCTAGCGTTGGGCATCTCCTGCGTGTTGCGCGGCGTCGGCATCTTGCCTTTCTTGCACTTGACAATTCGAACGTTGAAGTGCAGGAGGAGCGCAGAGGGGTATAACACCCATGCGCCCCGCGGACACGCCATGATGATCCCGAGCTCCCAGAACACGACATAGGACCACTCATCTTCGCCTACCCAACCTACCGTCACGAAAGTCAGACACAGTCAAGCAGGAAACAGAACAGCGTACCGTCATCCCAGTATGCGAGAAGCGCACAGTAGAAGGTGCCTACGTTCCGCGTGTCGCCGTGAGGTCGTGTTGTTACACGATGGACACCAACTTCCGGCGACGGCGCATTTACACAGCAGTTCATCCAGGGGGAGAAGTGCGGGTTGATGGGCTGGCCTCGCTGTGCGCAGTCCTCGACATGCCAATCGACGCAGGCTTTCATGCGGTCGTACAGTGCGCCAAAGCGGCTCTTCATCACACCGTTGAGTATTTTCCTGTGAGAACGTCAGCGTGAGTTAGGAACCTGAAGCCGAGAACGCACAGGTATGCTGCCAAAGGCCCGTTAGGACGCATGAGCCAATCGACTTGAAATGTGTGCTTTCGATGGAAGACGGTCTCCTTTGCATGCTGCAAGTGAAATCAGCGACGAGTGCGTAGACAACAGAGGAACGAACCGCGGTGTATTGGCGATGAACGCCCATGCACCCTGCATAATGGTGGCCGCGCGAGTTTGCTGTTCGGTCCGAGTCGCCGATCCGGGTGTGCTTTGTGAACTTGCGCACATCCGCACACAATCGAGCCATGAGGTCCTCGCCCTTCTGCCCGAGATACGCTGGGGTGCGGAAGACGATGCAGCGCCCATTACGGTCGCATACGGCCGTGTCGATGTCGTTTTCTGGGACGACCTGCATACGCTCTAAGAGAGGCACTATGGCCGGTGTGCCCCAGACGGCAAGAAGGTGGCGGATCCGAGTGCGCGGTATATGCCCGCCATGACCCGTCTTCGACTTGTTCAGGAGCTCAAGTTTGGCGGCATCAGAAGGCGTAGCCGCAATGGGCGAAGTGCGAGGCGCAGAGGGAGCATCATCCGCCGAGGACGGTGCACGACGGCTAGCGGGCTGCACGACGGCAGTAGGTCGAGCAGCGTTGTGCGACTGAAGCCGTGCGGTGTGCGACGGGCGCAGCACAGGAGGGGAGGACCCACCGTGTGCTTTCCCCATGAGAAGCGGTCGAAGGCGTGGGGCGTCCGCCGATGCAGCACGAGCTGCCGCCGCCAGAGTCGGGTCGAACGTAAGCAGGGACAAATCGAATGGGACGGGAATGTAGGAGCTAGACTCGTCGACGGCGGCAGGCACGGTGGCGGCGCGCTTCGTGTCGCTTGCGCCGCTGTGTACGCCCGTCACGTAGTCGATACTCGGGACGCGCAGCGTGTCGTCAGGAGCCCGCGCCTTCTTCTTCCTCGGCCGGCGCTGCGACGTCCGACGCTTTGTCTTCGTGATCTCCGCGGGCTGTCTTGAAACGGACAGGGCGCGTCCAGCGGAGTTGGAGTGTGCGGTGGTAGGAGCAAAGCCGCGATCGTTGTCTTCGGAATCCGGTTTGCTGCGCTTGGACGGCCGCATCGAAGAGACGGGAAGAGCTTCGGCTTGTCGCTTCTCGGGCCCATGAGCAGGTAAATCGGGCGGCTGCGCGCCGGCGAGCAGGGCGGCTTGGTACGCGGCGAGTCGAGCGGCAGCGGCGCGAGTATGGTAAGCGTGGATGGATCGCAGAGGGACGACAAGGGCGGGATCCGGATTGTGCAGAGATGCGTCGGTGGTAAGAGCGCGGGTAGTGACGAGATCCGCGCCGTCAAAGTTGCTGACGGTATAGATGCGCTCGTTCGATCCTGGGAGGAGAACCGGCCAGCTAGAGGCAAATAAGGACGCGCCGTGCGCAACAAAGAAGGATAACGCGTACAGTTGATCAACAAGCGCTTCTGCCGACATTCGGGTCTCATAAATTTCGTCGAGAGACGCGTCGAGTTCCGCCTCGTCGAGCACGACCGCATCCGAGCTTAGTGAGCTCACACCAGCGCCCGAAGGCTCAGATGGACCACCTGCAGTCCCCATGGCAGGCTGAACGCCCTCCAGCTTTGCTGGAGTTCGCAGAGGTCTTTGGGCTTCGGCACGGGCCGTGGACGACGAGTGGGTCCAACGCGGGCGAAAGAGACGCGGTTGGATCTGAGTTTCAACCGCGACCGATGTTCGGGCCGATGCCGGGGCCTGCCACGCTCTCCCTCTTTCGGTTTGCATTCCTACGTCTGGCTGTGCGGAGGTGGGATAGCGTTTCTTTCTGAACTTCAGCTCGACGCTCAGGCTCGAAGAACGGAGCACGGAGCGTGGACGCCTTATGAAACACCGCGCGAATTTGTTGCGAGCTGCACGCTGAGCACACTCGCCTGCGCGCCCTGGCGGTGCACTGAAAGGCCCGTTCTGTTCACCATGTACGCATATGTGCCTTACAACCGATTCTCTTCCACATGCTTTCACGGTCGACGCTGCGTACGACTCATTTCCCATAAAGCAACGCGCCGGCGCGTCCTGTCTTGCTATTGCGATGTACGACCCTTCGTGCTCCCCAGACTGCCTGTAATTCGAATACAAGTAATGTTCTACGCTTCGTCAGTGGGGTTCAGGACCCCGGCGTGCCGACGCCGCAGTACGGATATTTTATGCACGGCACGAAGTCGCGATATAATCGAGCTGATATAGGGAATTGTCCTCTTAGACGAGCAAGGTATCCTGCGGGAGCTTGTACGGTTTCAGATGTGGTGCGCCGGGACACGGTGAATGCGTAGATATTGAAGTAAGGAGGTCAAGGCGCGAAGCGTGACAGCACGCTGTGACATGATCGCGTTTCGCTCTTGATCCCGTACCACCACCACCAGCACGGCAACCATAGACAGACAGACCGACCCATGAGACTTATCCTTGCCAGAACGCGGAAGCTAGAATCTGGCTCCTCTACGGCTAGTGGGTCGCATATCCAGGGCGAATTTCTGCTTCGCCACTCAACAGCAGTTGCAACGACCACGGACCTTGCACCAATGGACCTACAAGACACCTATCACCATTCATATGGCGACTTCTCCGCATACTCAAATGACTGGAGCTAGGCGACGGGCACTACATTTGGTTCGTATGGAATATCTTCGATTGGTATAGTAGAATGCTGATAATCATACGCAGCTACTGCATTGGTGTAATCGTAATTTGGACGATAATCTCATAGCTGAAGTGCTTTGTGCAAGTCGAAGTACGCAGCACGTCCATCTTGCTTGCGCTGTGCTGATGTTCTGCGTGTTTTGTTCGCAGACGACGTCCAGGAGCGTCCAAGCCTCGCTGGCGACATTGCGGCGGATGCGGTGTTCAGCTCCAAATTTTGTATGTGATACGACTTCCGGTTGTGCGCCCGAGTGTTGAGCGCACGACGGCATTGGATAGACGGCGACTGGGCACAGGCGTGCAGAACGCGGGCGCCAAAGGAGACGACCCGTCTCATATTCTGCGACCAGCATCCCGTTGGGGCAGTGCTCTGCAATTTCAAGATGGCGTCTGAATCTGAGGTCTCCGTACCACGCCATCTCGCCGTCGAGGCCTCGACTACCCCGCAACTATAACATGCTAAGCTTGCTCGCAACAGATATCAGTCCTGGTCCGTGTACCTCCCCTTCCTACCTCAGCCCTGCTGACTTTAATGCCAGCCAGTAAAGAGCAAGTGTAAAGAGCGTACTGTCGCGCCTGCGTTCAAGATGTCGGCGTGAGTGCATCTAGCTTCGTCCATCTTCCGCAAACTTTTGCTGATTGTCGTAGAAGTCAGAAACAGTCCCGGCGAGGTTGCCCCTGCACTGTCTTCCCTGACCGGCGCAACCTGGGAGAACGAGACGAAGCTCGTTATCGCTAGGAGACGCGAATGGATAGCGGAAAGCGCGCATCGAGGATGAGGGACCAAGCTGTCCGAGTCGGTCAACACGGTCGCCACCATTTTGTCTCCTCCCCACATGCCATCCTCGTACGCTATCCTTCGCCTTAACTGCGGTCAACGTCTTCATCGCCTTCCACGCGCTGGTGCTCAACTCGAAGTTACATCATAGATAACTCGCGCGACTCGAAGTTCCAGTCGAGATCTCACGCATAGAAGCTCTCTTGGTTCACTCGCGTTATTCTACAACGTCTGTGAGGTCCGTTACCCACGTCCTATGAGACAGGCGTGCCGCTGACTGCCAGTTCCAGCCCGTCCAAAGGAATCGCGTACGGGCCGGGCGAGCATCCAACCCCTCGCGAACGGCTGTCAAGGCGACGCGGTACACGAAATGTGTCTACTCGACTATCAGGGATTCTCATGGACAAGTTTGCTCACCTCCCCGACGCGCACGCAGAGCCTGTCAGGGTCTCGGGTCTCGAGGTCAACAGCTTCACGAACGATGTACGTTGGGTTGCAACTAATTGGATACTGTTGCTCACAATCCTGGCGTACAGCGCTTCACGTACACGTACCCTCCTACGACGTTCGGCGCGCCAAATCGTCACCCATCGTCAATGCCTTTCCTAACTGCACCGGCATCATGCATGCTCGCGAGCGAGGCCACACACTCAGCACCTCTCTGTCCTCGTTCACAATTTTTCGACCCTGCTCGGTGCTCCAGGCAACGTCGTCCTCAAGATGGACGTGTCAGCGCTGAGCTTCAAAGGGGTCCGTGACGCAGGGTGCGGTATTCTTTCAGGTGTTGAACGTAAAGCGTATGTGCTTGACTCTCCCTGAGCGCTCCAATCTGACTGACCGTGTCTTTCTACCAGAATGGACTATGAAGCTGTTGGCCAAGCTGACTGGAGACCAGGCCGGCGTGTGCCTCACCACAAGCAGTAAGGGGCTCCCAGCCCCGGAAATGACGCTCGAGGTGACCCCATCTGTAGCTCTGCCGCGGTCATCCTCGTATACACCAAAGTATTCGTTCGGCTCGAAGGGCAAAAACCTGCGCACGCTACTCAGAATCCTCGAGAGGACATGCACCCGTGAGCGCATCTGTCTTCCCGTTCCTCGACTACCTCCCAGAGGCTCTCGCGCCGTGGTGCCCAAAAGCAAAGCGTGTGCCTTGACATGCGGGATCTTCTACGCCACTGACTTGCGACGCAGTTGTATACGCGTCTGCTCATGGAGGCTAAGAGCCGGGCGAGACTTGGATGGTTTGGGAGGACGTCAAATGAAATCTCTGTTTGTAAATACATCTGCATCTCGGCGGCGCGATTTACAACAGCGAGACGCGTCGCGATTACACTGCGTCGTCGCAGCTCTCTCTCTCTCACACAGTGAGCGTTAGTGCAAGCAGATGAGGCGGCGGTACCGAGGCATTTCGGTGTTGCTTCACCTGGGAAGTTTAATTGACTGGGGACTGTCACACGCATCGCTCGCTGTCAAGAGCCTGTTGTATTGTAGGAGCGGCACTGGACGGGGGACTCGAGCTACGGTGTTTGCGATGTTGAGGAAACGCGCGGGTATGAAGATGGAAGGCGCTGATGATACAAATGCGACGAAGGAAGAGGATGAGGAAAGAGACGGAGTTTGAGCCGGACGCTCTATCACGCGAGGCTGAAAAGGAGGAAGAGACTGAACTAATGGTGCGTGTGCAATGTGGGACCGTGTGCAGAGTGATGGAGCGAGGATGGGGAGAACGAAGCAGAGGTCGCAGCAGGCGGAGAAAGTGGGCGTGGAAGGAACTAGTAATGTCTTGAATTGGAGAACGGATAGCGAGAATCTGGAGGAGGCCGGGGCTGGGCGCGTTCAGTTGCTGCTGTTGAACGGCGTCCACCACGGCGGGCGCAAGAACAGTCCGAGCAGACGGGACTGCGTGGGCGGAAGCGGAAGAGTGGTAGCTGCCGAAGTTTCATCTCCTTCGCCGGACATGCCGTCGTCCTCGCGCAGCATCTCCGCCACCTCGGCCTCCTCGTTCCGCTTCTCAGCCTCCTCGCTCCGCTTCTCAGCCCTCCTGATGCGCCGTTCAGGACACGACGTGTTTGGGCTCGCGTGCTGAGCAGATGTTACTTCAGACAGAACGGGGAGAGAGGGTGGTGCCAACATACATTGCAACGGGCCGCATGCCGGGGCTTCCAGGGCTGCAGACGGCATTGGAAGCTATATCTGGCACGACAGTGGGTCAGCGAACTGCGCACAGTGTTCGCGAACGAGACTCGACGCACCGACAGCTAGCCTTCTCGTGCTCCTGAGGCGCATACTTCTCCTTCATGTATCTCCACCAAAGCCCGAGTCGCGCCTTGATCATCTCCTGAAGACAGTTTGCGCAGAGGAGGTCGTTGGTGGTCAGGCCACTGAAGTCGTCGTTCTCGAGAAGCAGGTTGTACTCTTCGTCCTGGATAAGCGCAGGCAGGTCGCAAAGCTCCTGCAAGACGCGGCCGACGGTCATTTCTGGGACGACATCGACGGCCGAGATGATCTTCAAATATCTGCGGCCCAGGTTGTCTCGCGGGCGAGCGTCCGTGGCGCCGATGAGTTGGAAGGACAGCCGCCGCTCGTAGCAGTTGCGGTCGAGAAAACCTGGCAATGAGTTCAAGAGCGTGTCGAGTCAAAGCCACCGCGGGCCATAGCCCCAGTCTAGATACAATCGTGAGCGCGCGAGGAGGGTGAAAGGAAAGAACCACGTACTTGTCGCATCCCATAACCGCAGGCCAGGCTCCGCCCCGCACGTTGGGTTCCAACCTGAATGTCCGATAGTTCAGCAAGTGGCGAGCGAGATCAGCGACGTAATAGACACCGACACTACAGATCCGGTTCCTCTGCAAGAACAACGATGGGCTTCAGCTTGTGCGGAATCCGGACCGTCGTCTCCGCCGGGCTCAGCAGCTGGTGCGCTTTGAAGACGAGGAGAAGGTCCTCCTTCCATGCGTCGCCAGATTGATTTTGGAACCTGCTGGCACTTCGCACATGGTAGCTCAGACAATCAGGCTCCAGGTAAGCCTCCAGAATTTGGGCAGGACCGGCGCAGAGGCAGTCTAGACGGCATGGTTCTGCAAGCGTCAGACGCCAGTCCTGCTGGAGAGAGAAGTGGAGAACGTACGATGAAGCGTATCATCCACCGGCAGAAGCTCGCCAACAATCTCCTTGAACCAATCGAGGACGCAGTGGAGGTCGTAGACGTCTCGAGCCGTATACCCGTCGTAGAAGAGCTGCACTCGCGTCGCGGCGTCCGTGCAAAGCGATTGGACTTTGGACCTGGGGTACATGCCGAGTAGCCAGAGCCGATAAACGGCCGCGCGGAAGCGGTCGCTCTCTTCGAGCGATAGACGGCTTGCGGTGTCGGTGTGACGGTCCTTCATCCTGCACCGCGAAAAGGAGTCAGGGGCATGCAACGACGACGAACGCAGCGACACGCACGAGCGGCTGTAGAGGACTTCGAGCTGTTGACAGATACGCGCGCGCTCAACGCAGATACCGTACTCGCTCGCGGTCGGCGTGTTCTTCTTGTCCTCCTTGAGCGGCTTGATGTCCACGAGAAAATGGTCGACGTGCCAGCTGGGGTTCGTCGGGTGCGTCGGGGGGTAGTTGCGCAGAACGGCCTCGATGTAGATCATGCGTAGTGAAGCCGCAATGACATCGTCGCCGCCCAGGGCGTTGCGCAGAACGCGGCGCCTGATAACGTCCTGGCGAGCCTTGTAGATGTTGTAGAAACGCCTGTACGAGAGCACGGCGCCCTCGAGCGCCGCCAGATCGTCGATGGCCATGAGAACCTCGTCGAGCATCTCCACCGGCAGGTCGTGAATTGTGGACATGATGGGTGTTGGAGTTCAAGGGATGCCGGCACTAGCGGCGTCGGCCGTCCTGCAGAAGTGGCTCGCTGAGGGGTTGCAGCACTTTCTGAATATGACCGTCAGGATGAGGTATCGAAAACGGCTTGCACGAATTACGCTCGTCAAGCATCGCTGGACAGATCCACAAAGGAGGTCGAGCCCAGTGTACGCCGAGAAGAGCCTGAGGCCCGCCTGAGCGCCGACCCGACTCCCATCGCATTTACGCGCTCGATACAGATAGTTGACTTGTCGCGATGCCCTTCGGTACATAGTAGCTCTACGATTAGCATCAGCGTGCGAAGAGGACCGTTCAGTTAGCTCATCTCTGCCAACTGAGGCGTCGTACGGCTTTCGAAGAGGTCGTAGAATGACAGCGAACGCGGGTCATCGTCGCCGAGAAGAATCCGCGAAGAAGACGCCTGCAGCCCACGGCGTCTGTACTTTATGAGTTACAACAGAAAAAAGGGAGAGTGAATATATGAACATACGTTAGGCAAACTGAGAGCATAAATACACCATTCGTCGACCATTCACTTGCGTCGACGACGTTCCAAGCTCACAATTATCTCTACGAAAGGATATAAGCATCGCCCACACAACCAGGACGCTGAAACCGACCTGACAAAGAGCTGGACACGCTGCCACTCTGAAGGCTTACTGAACGGCCAATATGCTGTATGTGGACGGTGTAAAAGCCGCACCGCGTGGACGCACGCCCGTTCAAAGTCGCTTTGGCTGCGTTCCCGGGTAGTGCGCTGCACTTCAGTCTCGAGCTGGCATGCGCGTTCCGACGATGACTCAAAGAATCTGCTATAGTGTCAATATTCTGCTCTAACCATTTTCTGCAACTTGTCAAGAATCCCTCATACCTGAAAGCGAGCTACAGTCCTGCTAGATGCTCCGTGGAGAGGCTGTTATCCAGGAGTTCCAGTCCTGGTCGCGGGAGGCGGGCAGCGCTGAAGAAGGGATGCGATATCCGACAGTCAACCAGATAAGCAGGGATCCGATATTCGAGTCAACCAGATATAAGGGAGAGAACCGTGGGCTTAGGAGTCCTGGTAAACCAGTCTAGTTCATTAATGCGATGGTCGTGGTTCGGGTTCAAGAGTGATGCGCGTCGCTGTCACGGCGTGCTGTCACAATTCACTCCTTGCCTTCCTCCATCCACGTGCCGCGTTCACCACGCCATACAGCCGCGTATAGCACCTGCCTGCCGTTCGATAGCTGTGCATATTTCCCAGGCCTACCAACCCTCTAGAGGAGTCACAGGACAACGGCTCGCGCGTCAGATCTGGCGGAGACAAGCGGCGTTCGCGGACTTCGTCGACCGTTACTCATCTTCATCATGGGCAAATTTCGGCTTTCACGTGAATATTAGGGCATCACTCTGAATATACAGTTCCTGCTGTAATCTACGGAAGATATCCAATCTGCTTTACTAGGGCTTGACCGCGCGCTGTCGGCGGCGCCCGATATCCATTCTCTTTCCCAAACTACTATGCTCTCTGCAATCACGAGCTCCGAGTCCAGGTATGCACGTTGTCTTTATTGCGACCGTCGCTAAGATCGTTATGTTCAACCGTCAGACCTGCGCCAGCGCCGTAGATGAGGAGGGCCAGGCAGATGTGGGTCGCTCGCTGCCTGGTACGGCGGCCGTTCTCAACTAGCTATAGCGGCTTGCGCGCTCGTCGGATTCGCCCTCGCTGTGGTATCCTCAGGGATGGCAGGCGCTACATGTTCGGTTTTGCATAGTGCATCGTGTGGCCGCTTGCCAAGTACGTTTTGCCGGCGGTCGACTGTCACAGCACGCGACTCATCTGTCGGCTCCTCCGCACGTCACTACCCCTACAGCTCGTCCTCAAGCCCGACTTTCCGAACTCGCATACTTCCCGCACAGCCCAGTGGGCTCGTGCATTTACTGTGGAACTATGGCTCGCGTATGCCCGCCGCTCATGCCCGTCTTGCCCATCATCATCCGCCTGAACGCGCAATTCAAGCTACTTACGACGATGCGCATTGGGCCCAGCTGGGTGGCAAACCGTGCTGATTCTGCACGACGACCCTCCTCGATTACCGCGTGCGGTCCGACCCAGTAGCGCAGAGTTTCCCGTTTGGGAGAAGTAGACGCGGCGACATCGACATAGCTCCAGTATTCGGCTAGCGAAGTTGCAGCTCGATGAGTAGCAGCAATGAGCATCGCGAACAGGCGTTCTAGTTGGCTAAGCATTGTCCGGGACTTGTACTTGCAGGGGTGCGTGTTCCAGTTGCTGGGCGCGCGCGTTGCCAACGTCTTCCCAAATATCCGTCAGAGGCGACGTACCGGACTGCGCTCAAGGCTTTGTTTGGGGCTCTGCCGTCGAGGACTCCAAGGAGCCGATCATGGAGTACCTCACGAGCCTCGCGCGCCATATCTTCCAGTGAAGGTTGCTCGTGACCGCGATCCCGATGCGATGCGCGTGCTTGCCAGGCGCTGCATGTTGACGATCTACTCCAACGTTCTCATGGAGCCCATCTTCGGACGGTCTTGCCTCTCCTATCCCTGCTGAAGTCGAGGCTGCGACCCAACTCGTCAACTTCGTCATCAGCGCCATCCTCGCCTTGGATAAGTAAGCTGCCAACGGCAAGAGGCTGAAGCCGGAACAGCGCCTGTTCACGCTCTCGCAGCTCTCTCTCCGCCCTCAGCATATTTGTCACAGCAATACCCACTTAAAGCTCGGCGAGACTTACGAATTCCAGCTCTTGTTCGCGCATCCAGACGCGCGCGGGCACGCTCGTAGCTCGTCGGTTTGAGACGACTACACCGTCCTGGAGAGCCGACCAACCCGATTCCGTCACGACGAACACAAAGGAGGCCAGGCCCGTCTGCGTGAAGTCTGCAGTTGACCAGCTCGCTCAGCTCGACAATATCACGCCCACCGCAGTTTGAACAACGCTTTGACATGATCAGCGTTCACTTGACCGCCGAGCTTGCATGCGGTTCCGCACCCTGCCGTGCGTGAAGTCGCTTTCGATGGCATCAAGCATCTCGCGCAGACGCTGGGCAGGCAGCCCCACCATATCGTCTACCCGCGTCGCCAGCGTGTCCTCGGGTATATGCTCGTTCTCTCTCGTCGTACGCTCCCTGTCACGAAGCACATGAAGAACATGGACGCGATGATGTTCTTCAGCCTCGAACAGCCTGTCATGCCCGAGAACGGCGACGAGCTCCTCCATGTTCTCCACCAGGCGATTGGGCCCGCACACATGACACTTCGCTTGTTGCCCGACTGACGCAGCGAGTGCGATTCTCGCAAATAACGGTCCATCTGCGGCATCAAGCTCCTGGCCGCTTCCCTTCGCCAGAAGTATGTGGACATTTCTGCGCAAATGGCATGGACATTAATATTGGCGCAGAGTAATTAGTGTATCACTCAAGACGCTCTATTCGCCGTCCGTTTCCTTCTCCCCGCGTTTGCAGTCCATACTCTCCAGTTCACGATCCGCTCGAGAGGCATCATGCTTGCTACCGCACACTGGACTAAGAACTCTACCCATCGAGCCGAAACGCGCGGACCCCGCCGAACTACAGGCGCTCTCCATCGCGCATGCCACCAATCGTACGAGTCACCGTGTGCCATGCGGATGTAGCTTGGCAAACTGTGCGCTATCTGGAATCATGGTCATTTCCTGCACCCGTCTTCAGGAGAGCGGAGCAGGGTTACTGAATGGACCCTTGTCTTATGTAATTATCCTATCCTATCCTATCCGTCATCTCGCCGTCGTTGCTGTGCTGACTTACGGTGAAGGTGATGGTCGGTGACGCGCACGAGGAAGCGGAACATGCGCAGGACGGTCGATGGGTCGTACATGAGGGCGGGACTGAGCAGCAACGCGCTTATGCGTCGATTTGACGATCTTACAAAACGCGGTGTATCTATGCGCCGCCGCTTCTGCGTCGACTTCCCGAAAAAGGTCCTCGGGAAGGAGACGACGATACCCTTGCGCGTGCTCATGCCCTGGATGTGTTCGAGTCGCGACGCCCAATCGAAGCCCACGAGGCCCGTTGAGCTCGGCGTACTTTGTCTCGTATTTGCGGATGCCTCCTCTTCGCCGTCCTCCATGCATGCTTCGGGTATGCGCGAGCAGCGTCGTGAACGGCAGGGTCGGCGTCGGCGTTCTAGTTGATCTTGACGTAGACGTCGAACAGGTGCTTGATCGCGTCCTTCTTGAATGCCTCCTTGTTGCCGTAGCGTTCGAAGCCGACGGCGATGAGGCCGAACTGCTTCCCCCAGTCGCCGAGACAGTTGAGCGAAACGACGCAAGCTTCTTGCCCTTTCCAGAGTCATTTGTGCCATACTCTGGTCTGCCCGTTCCGCTGGGGTGCGTGAATCGATAGATCTGGTTGAGCGGCCGATGGGCGCATGCGGAAGTGCAAACGGCGACGACGGCGTGACAGTGTCGATCCGTTCGTCTGCCTCGAACTGTAAGTCGTAGCGTCAGCATCACAGTCCAGTCCTTGCCGTGCCAGGCACGCGCGTCAAGCTCCCAAAGCTCGCGGTGGCTTAAGCCGATCGAGAACGCGGGCGAACAGTCGCCGAGCCCGGTGGACGGGATATCGTTGCTCTTGACGTGAACTCATGCTCCGCAACTAGTAATACAAGTTCAAGACGCGCATGTTACCGACTTGCTCTCGTCCACTTAATGGAAACACTTTTACCAGCCGGTATAGCCGTCATAGTGGTATTTTACAAGCACTTTAGCTTTCTCGAAAGATTGAGACGGCGCACATTTCCCTTTGCGTCATGTTGCGTTCATGCCCCCCTCGATGTGATTGTCGTATGCTTCACCCAACCACGTTGACCTTGCTCTGTACAGCAGGGTTGTGATTCCACCCTCGGTCACCCCTTGACCAGGACTCGCCTGGTTGAAATTTCAGTACGTATACGTATTCACGATGCCATGTGCTTACCAGTGCGTAAATGAGCCCCCCAAGCGTCGGCGGCAGCGGGAATCCACCGCCTGCGATGAAATACCGGGCAGCGTCTTCAAGCCACTGCTTGCCCTCCTCTGTGTACTGCGTGGACTGCGAAGCGTTGCGCGGTTTCAAGCCCGGGCACGGGCGCAACGCAGGGCGGTCCTCGTGGCGGCATAGGTGACCGTAGGCTGCCTTGTATCTTGACACCTCTGCTCTGACCATGCTGGATACCTCCGCTTGTACCAGAGCTCTCCCGGCGACCGATCCGGTGTTCGCACCGCGATCGTAAGCTGTCACCAGCTGCCTATATGCGGCGCTGTGCTTCTGTCCACTTTGCACATACTTGACAAAGTTCTTGAATGAATCATAATGAAACCGATCATCCTAGGCGTACGCAATCAGCATTTGCCGACCACGCTACTCAAGGACGGTGCGCACGAATAACGCGATGTGGCGCGAGGTGCTTTCTACCGCCTCCACAAATGTCGCCGCGGTTTTGGTCTCCGCAACCCACCTCAGCAGCTGGCCTGTCCAGGAGAGGACCTCCTCGTTCCCAAATCCTTTCCTCAGGAGCAGAGGAGACGGGGGAGATGGCACACGCCTGGTCTCGGGACGTTCGCTCGCGGTCCGTAGTCCTGGTGACTGCTCATCATCAGCATGACACGTTAACCCGGGCTTACTGTACACCTACCTCTGATTCTCTCGTTCGGCCCACTTGCTTCTCATCCTCGTCGTCTTGGAGCTTATCGGCTTCCTCTTCGTCGCTTTGCGTGTTGATAATTTCTTCCACAGCACCATCGTCTCCACCGTCGCTCGTAACTTCGACGTCCGGAAGCCCATCCACCGCCGTTGTAGTCGCTTGCCTTGACCGCTTTCGACTAGGTTGATCTTGCGCTTCGCCGTATTCTTGATTCTCGTCGTCGCTGCTGGTCGCGCGCTTACGGCTTGGTGCTGGCGTCTCTTCGACGTGGCCTGTCTCTCGAATGTCTGCGTCAAGCGGTTTGGGACCGTACGTCTGCTCATCAAACACTGGGCGGCTCGCACTGGGTAACAGTGAGCTCATCGCGCCTCAGGCCTCAACCGTCACACTGGCGTACATTGCAAAAGCTGTTATCTCTAGCGCTGCCTGAACCGGCTTGCCCGAATCTTTGAGCCTCGCGGCGGCGGTGAAGTAGTCACAACCCAAGCACAGTCCCCTCGACTTCTCGAGCCCGGCGACGTCAACGATGGCGGGGTCGACAATGTTGTAGTCTGCATCAAAGTGATCGTGTACGATACGCGCGCGCCACTCGTCGCCCTGTCCAGTTCAATGGCATTCGTATCTCATCCTCTTGGAGTGATGTACTTATTACTCACTGTCAGCATCCTCAGGAACGTTTCCCTCGTCTCAGGCGCGTCGGCTCCCACAGTTCTGTCGACGTAGAGCTTCGAGCCCTGCTTTAATGCATCCCGGACGAGCCTGTGAACGCTCGACTCGATCAGGCAAGTACGAGGACCTTCGTCGTTATGTGCTGACCTTTTCACCGCAAAATCCGCCAACGTTGGGCGCCCCGCTTTACTCATAGCTTGTCTCCTTTTGACAGCGGCGAAATAATCGTAGGTTACGACATAAGCATCGGCATTGTTCAGCCCGAAGAGATCCCCCGTTGCTGCGTCGACGACGACAATATCTGCCTCGTCAACTTCGTCCACAAGACGGCCTCGCCATTGCCCTTCCTTCAGTGAGTAGTAGCTTGCGTTAGCGTACGGCGGCTACTATGAAGCCTGGTAGGGTGACAGCTGTACCTTGATGTCGGCCTTGAACATCTTGCGCGCAAGCGGTTGACCCTCCAACACTGACCGATCGATATACCAACTCAACCCTACTGCAGTATCTAGCTCGAGCACAGTACGCTTAGCGGCCATAGCGTGCGTGCGTGCGTGCGTGCAATTGGGACAGTAATGGCCGTGGATGCGATTGCGATGCGCCACAAGCCGTGAGGACTTATTTATGTAATTGGGGCCTATGGAGCACGTCGTTAGTCCCTCTGAGTCGCAAGAACTCTGACAGCCTAGCGTACTCTGTGTAAGGATGGCCCACCACACGGAAGAGAGGAGCAGCGCTCCTTAGACGCCCAACAATCATAGACAAATCGCGGGTCATGCGGCTCATGCCTGCCGCCGATTGCCCGGATCCACAGCCAATTTTCTCTTGCGTCATCTTCACCCGAGCAGCGCAGCTTCTGAACTACGTAGCGTGATGCCTGGATGAGGAGAAATTGGGTTGAGTACGCCCTAGGAGCCGATGCGTAGAAGAAAATCTAGCAGGACGGAGAATCCAGTCCCGGCTTGGTTGTCGACGTTTACCTCCTCGGCTGCCCTCACCGTCGCGATGCTACCCGCCAACGCCCTCGACAGCGTTTGCAACCAAATCGATATTTCAACCGCCACAATGTCTTGGTTCGCATTCTGCGCGTGCGGAATACCGCGTACTTGCGCATCTTGCTCTCGAGTTAGCCCCGCGAACCCGCACTGTTCAGCACATTGCGCACGCTTCAACACAGCAATCGAGCAAGGGCGTAGGGCTCGTTACTTGAAATGTCTACTAGGGTGCGCCTTACAACCTTGCTCAGCGACCTCTTCGCGCCCACTCAACGTCTGCTGACGGCCTGCCTACCAGCTTTACCTGCAACAACGAGTTTCCCGACTTGTATAAGGGGGAAACGTTCAATAATCGTACGCGCGCGTGCAACTGCTCTGCGCATGTCGTAGACTTCCCGACGTTCACAGCTGGAACGCGCCAGTTCGCTCTCGTCTTCCGGTGCTTGAAAATTCCATGTCGTTGCCATGGACACAAGTGTCACCATTGCCACGTTAGCCCGCGCGAGCTTCATGCGCACGTGTCGTACCTTGCGCCGGACTCCTTTATCGTCCATCGGACCTGCAGTTAATCACGTAGATCTCAGCCAAGGGCTTGATTACGCGCATGACTAAGGTGCGTTATGCGTTGTTCAGTGTTCACTGCACGCTGATGTTTCGTCTATTAAACCAAAGGTAGACGACGATAAAGACCGCGTGTTTGACGGTTCATTGCTTGGGACGACTTCCGAACCGGATGACTGGAAGATTCGCGCGAGGATATTGCGGGTGGAGACGGAGCTCGCGCTCGCACCTGAGGCCTGAGATCTAAGATGCCGTTGCCGGGTCGAGCGTGTATCCCATTGCGCGGATTTCGCGGTGCGGGACGCGGGAAAGAGAGCGAGGTCGGGCCGCGCAGCTGGCGATATGTGACAGCGCACGAAGCATTTGCGTCGGAGGAGCTCTTGCGTTTTCCTTGCAGATATGGTTCGTACCGGTCGCGTTCCTTCGCTCACGGCACGGCTCCCTTTCAGTCGGACCTGTCCACACTGGGTTACCGTCACGGCCTTCACGTCCTCGCTCAAAGATTCTTCGCTGGCGCAGCCATTGCTTATTTTCCAGCTCCTTCAGCCACTTCCACCACCGCCCTCGCGCCACTTTCTCGAAGCGACGCGCCGTCTTCCTCCACCTGAAACATGTACACTTGCCACACTGGCGTGGATAATGAATACGATGGCATGTATGCGAGCAGCAAGACTAACGGTCTCCTCGGACGGCTCACTCTTGCCTCGCATATTACGGCTTGCTTGGATTGTCAAGTCTGGAGCAGTCGGCGATGAAGCGATAGCGCAAGCAGCAAGTGCATGTCACCCTGTACGTCGGCAATTACCCTGGGTCGCGCTCGCGCGGGTAGGGAGGCACACAATGAGTTCGTCCTCGATTAGCCGCTGTACACTGTCGGCGAGGAGTTGATGAGGACATCGATCCTACTGCCGTCGGCGACCGGAAACAGGCCGCCCAGCTGCTATGTCGAGAATGCACTCATGGACGTGGACGGAGAGAAGACGGAGCGGATCCTCACATTACTTCTGGTGCTCAAGCCTGGGCGGGAGTCACAGATCGGAGCCTTGTCTTGTGTCTCTCAACCGGTCCGTCATCGGGCGCGCACTCCCATCCACGCCCGCATCCTCTTCTTGGCAGCTCCTGTATCTGAATGTGGTTGCTGGTCGCAAACTCCGCCTACATGTACCTAACCCTTACTCCTTCTCCGATCTTCGTACCCATCATCAAAGTCTTATTCGTCTATGCAGACACCTTGCTTTGCGCCGCCGTTCATGACAGCACTAGTGCACCAACCCTGAGCCGAACTCCGGAGGCGCCGGCCATCCACAGCACCCATAGCACCACGAGGATCCAACTGTGCCACCGCACCTTCAACTCTTCATCCGTGGCACTCTGTGTTTTGTCACATTCCAGTATCCGGGTCTTTTCCGTTGTTGCCACCGCCGGCGCGCGCCTCACTACGTAGCTATGGATTGTGGAAGCTCGAGCAAGCTGATGTAATTGTGCTCGGGGAAGACAGCAGTCTTTCTACAGGCACGAGAGGCAATGTTGGTGTCTACGGGAATCTGAGCATTACACGATTGGCGGTCACACCGTGGAAAATGCCAGGAACATGCTCTAGAAATGCGCGATGAAAGACGTTGCGTTCAGCAACAGACTCGAAGAAGGCATCGACAAAAGGGTACTCCTCCATGGCTATCACGGTTGTGGGAACAGGGAGGCGGTACCCGCCAGGAATTGAGGCCACCATCTCTTGCAGAACAGAATGCGCATCGCGTTTGCCTGTTACGAAGGCCCGTAGAGGACCAATGGTTATTGCAGGTCGGAGGATCGATGAATTGGCCAACGGCGAAGGTTCCACCAAGGAATATTGCGACGAGTTGTCGGAGTCGCCGCTATATTCGTCAGGCTCGAGCAGCTGGCGCGTCAATCCTTCTATTTGCTGTTTAAGACCGAAGATATCCCGAGCAAGCAGCGACCACGAAGTCATCGCATCCTGCATCTTCGATTCAAGTCAGATATTTGACCTGAAGTTACTGAAATACGAACTTGGGCGTAGAGTTTATCGACAGCATTACTGATATTGGCCAAGGTTTTGGCGCTGGGCTCATCTGCACTATGCTGCGCCACTGTCGCACCCTTCCCTTTCGATTCGGACGCCGTACTACGTGCACATGGCTCATCTTCCCGGGCTGCCATCTCAGAAATGTGAGCGTTCGGGCTCTGGGGGACACGCGGTGCTTCAGCCCCAGCCGACATGAGTCGCTGCAGCTCGGGCTGGGAATTGAGGATTAGTATGAATAGAACTTACAGGTAACTTCGGCTCACAACCAAGTCGTGGGCAGCGCCGGAGCGTAGTATTCCATGCCAATCAAGCTGTCGGAAAGTGTCCATAATGTACGGATCTGCCTCCGTGCCGTTCAAGGATAGACTCTTCAGGTATCGGAGCCACAACTTGGCGTTCTCAAAGCTGATCGAGGGAAACGTATTCAGTATGTAGGCGAGTGCCCCATCATCACTCTCTGTCGCAAGATGTATGACATGTTGTGCAAAGGCGTTGCGTGCCCAATGTCCCATTCTGCGGGCGAGGCGAGGCTTGTCGCTAGGAGTTCTGACCGGTGAGATAGCCTAGATAAAACTGAGGTAAACAAACTAGCCGCTGTTCCCGTGAGTTTCTCCTAACCTCGGAGTTCGTCTGACTGCATCCACTAAATGTAGCAGCCTCCGAAGTGGAATCGTCTCCTCCGAAGGTGCTCTGGGGAGGTGGTCAGCTATCTATTTCCGTGAACAGCGACTGCATACGGGATCCTGATGGGGATATGGTGCGGGGTGCATGGTGTGTGCTGGTGAGAGACGAAAGGTGATAGATGCTCCTGAACGGTTATATACCCAAGCCGCCACGGTCATGTTGTATGGCGCAGACGTCTATCATTGTAAGCGAAGGTCACTTCGTATTGTCAGAGCCTAAGGCGACATGCTTTGAAGGTGAGGATCAGGCTGCGCCGAAGTCCGGGAAAGGGTTAGTCATATTTGTCGAAGGTCCAGGTTAGTCATGGTTTCTCGAAGGTCAGGGTTCAAGGGTCCAGGGCTTATCTTGGTGCGTACCAAGACACGGGTTTGACGACAAGCATCCAGACACTAGGACGGCACGGTGTGCGTGCGGATCCACTGCGCGTGCGCAGCGAGTACGCGACGAGCTCCCGGCCGTGATACGGAGACGCTGGTCTGCCCATGCGTCGGCATTGCCATGAGCTCCCAAGCCACAGTCTTCAGACGATCGTTAAGATGCGCTTGGCATCACGTCGCACGGCATGTCGGCGCTAACGGCGCTACCGGCGATATCGTGCACAGACCGTGTATGTGCCTCCTTACGCCAAGCACTGTGCAGTACTACGTCATGTCGGGTATCGGATATGATTTTTAACAGCCTATAATAGACCTACAAGCCAAAATTCAGACGATATATGGCATAGGTGATCTTATCTTGCTGAACCCTGACAGACAACGAGTGCCACAATACTTCGTGTATACATACTCGTATATACTATCAGATCAGCCTGAGGGTACAATAGAGATATATTCTTGCCTCCGCTGCCCTTCTTACTGGCCGTATTCCTGTAAGCTGCGCCTGGTACGCTGCAGCGCCGTTATCTCCGCGTGCGAGTTCGCTATTTTGAGGCAAATATGACTTCATCCTATCATAAAAACGAGATATACACGGATCCCATCAAGAGAGCACGAGCGGTGACTAAGTGACCGAGTTTCCTTTCGAGTTCCCGCTCGTTAGAGGGCCAATAGATGGCTGCACAGAGAAGGGACGGACTTAGGCTTCTACGGAACCACATATCCGATATAACCGAAATGTCGCTTCGTGATGCCAAGCGCATCTTAACGATCGTCCATAGACTCCCCAAGCCAGGTCGTTATCCTGCGTCTTATGTCGCCCTTCCAATCGCCATCACTAGAGCGCGGTGTCTGCGCTTTGAGCCGTCAGTCGTACCGACGCAGATCGCACCGTCAATAAGCATACTCTAGTTTCGTCGTACCCGTGTTCAACACGCGTAGGCGAAGGCTTCTATGGCGGCTTCGAGGGTCCACTATAGTCAACGCGATCGAGCGCCCTGGTCCCGGTCCACGACTATGGCGGAGGTCTCTTTCCCTCATCGAACGCGTGTGCGTACGCGTTCTCCTGATCGAAGTCCATGCTCCTCCTCGACCCTGGCTCTAATACCACTGTGGCCGTGACATCTACATCGCAGGCGTCGTCACACGCCGCGACGAGCTCTGAACTTGCTCTCAACCGTTGCACAGTGTCTCGCTGGCGGCACATCACGCTTCAGGCTTGGATCACATCGCCAATACTCAAGACGCGTGTTATGTGCGGTCGCTTTCCGTTGCGTCTCCGCCTCCTACCTCCGCACCGCCCGCGATTCACTATCATACTCGCGGATTTGACTGCGGGCCACTCACGGGCTGCTCTGCGTCCTCGGATCGTGGCACTTTGTCCCGTCCGAACACGCATCCAATCCCACTCATCTGAGACACTTTAAACACGTTTTCCAAAGGCCCTTCCATCAGAGCGGAGAAGATGCCCCGAGGTACTCTGAATAGTTCCGAGCACTGCGAATGACAGGTCCCAGCAACTCCGCCTATAGTTGAGCGAGCTGCTGAACTCTAGAGGTCTGGAATTTCACTCGCGAATACGAACTTCTCTGCATGTGGAGAGGGTGACACTCGTCCCGATCAGCCGGAGTACTTCTTATCCAAGCGAGCTCATCAAGTTCGAGCAGAGATTGCGGAGGAAGAGAAGAAGGGGAATCCCAGATTCCACGTAGCGTGTCACTTTGTAGCGTATGAGAATAAATCTTGCATACTGATCGGGGAAAAGAGCATACTGTAAAATCTACGCCTGAGACAGAACAGGTAAGAGCCCTTCCATAGCAAACAAATGCGCCCCAGTGCAGTTCAGACCTGACTCCACTGCTCGCGTCGTCGCCCAAGATGTCGGAATACCGCGCACATGGTTCGCGCTGCTCGACCTGCACGAGGCCTGCGAACGGGTACGTGTCAGTGGGACGACATCGGTGCTACGCGTGGCAGGGGGACAGACGTACCAGCGAGACGGGACACACATCGTAACGGCTTGCGATGCTATTGCGCGGGTTGGACAGACGCAATATCAATGGCGTGCGCGAGGCCCTGTATACGAGCGTCAGCGCCGCACCAGGAACAAGCACGTGCTCGAAGACACAGGGTCAGCGCTCACCGTGCCCTGAACGACATGAGCCCGCGTATAACGTCTACGAGCCGAATCCCGGTCGCAAGGTACAGTTGCTCCTGCACCGTGCGTCAGCGTCGTTCTCCGTCAAGGGCGCGCTTTTGCGCGTACGGTCTTCTACATCATCTTCGAGACGATCGACGTCACCACATGCGCTGCGGCAGCGAGAACGTGCGCGCGAGCATCTCGAGCGAGCATCTCGAGCGAGAAGGTCGTAGTCGGCGAGTACGTAGTACGTGAACAGGAGCGTGCGCAGGCCCTCCTCCTCTTGTATACGGCTACAAAGACGCCATATACGAGCACACATCGCGACGAAACGAGAACGAAGGAAGAAAACGTACCGAGCTAGTATGCCCTTGACGGTCTTCTCCTCGGGCATGAGGCTCCAGATCTTGATGCTCTGGATAAGATTACGGCACTTCTTCCATTCGCCGTCCTGGAGCGCCTTGCTCGCCTGCATGATATGGTCGCGCGCTCTCCGAGGCCCGGTGAAGATCTGGCGGTCGGAAAAGTCGAGCAAGCGATGGAACGGCTTCGAGATCGCCTTGCCTCGCTAGGAGCGGGATGTCGACGAGCATGCACGAGATGAGGAACGCAGCCTCGAGCAGATCGGTGTTGATGTGCGTGTGGATCGGCAGGCGCTGGCCCTGAAGGCTCGCCTGCGCCTCGCGTATTATCCCGCTGCAGAAAGCCGCGAGCCCGAGCTGCACAATAGCGCAATTATAAAGAATCAGCGTCCCCACGTCGGGTTGTGGATGGAGTCTTGAAGATGCGACATGAGCAGCATGTCTCGCGCCGTGTGGAACTTCATGACAAGACGACTCACCTGATAGCGCTGTTCACCAGGCTGCGAAATCCGCGAGCAGATAGGCGGACGGGTTGGAACGAAGAAACGTTTGAACCCGCCGCAACTGCTGATGCCCTATCGACACGATCTCCCAGACGTCGCCAGATGTCTCGCCCTTGCGCCACATGCCGTGCTTCCGGCTCTGGTAGACTCCACGGCCGGTGGCGATAGGTTCTGCCACGGACTCGCGGGACGAGTAGACGAGACCGAGGGACTTGCCGCCTTGCAGGAACGACGAGACTACAGTGGCGAAGAGACCGTCCGGACGATCGGACGTGATGGGCAGCAGGAATATGTCAGCGACGTTCAGCTGAGCGTCGGACGTTGGCTCGAGGGTCAGAGCAGAGGTGAGAATGAGCGGTACGACACTGGCAAGAGGCGGCGCGAGTCGCTCGACTCGCTCCGCAGAGCTCGAAGTTCAGGCCTGAACTTTCTCGTCACGGACGGATGTCATCATTCTGCTGAGTCATGGTGCTGATGTAAGCTTATCTGCATGTCACGACACGCAGAAAACACGAACACGTCGGATTTGGCATTTGAGGCGTGCAACGCCCTTAGCAGGACGAATTCTTCATCTGGGCCGAGTGCGGATCGAGGAAACGCGTCGGCGGGCGAGATAGCCCGGCGGCCGTGAGGGGTCAGTGGGTGAGGGTGAGAGGGCAAGTCGGCAGCGGACTCTGAAACGGAACGGAACCGGATTCCATTGCTTCCGGACGTTCTGTCGCGATTCGACTGGGTGTCCGTTCACGTTCCGGTCTGGTGTCCGTGGCACGACTAAGCTTACCCTTCTCCTATCCTATCCTATCCAACGCTTGAGTAAGATTCGTGACACGATCACGAAACCTCATTACTAGGCCTCATTTCTAGAACCATGTGTTACTGGGCTCTAGGGTTTCTCACGAAACCGGGGTGTTTCGTCGTCGTGCAAAGTTTTCATGGGTCATACGTAAACATCTACGGTTTCAGGTCTCCGCGGGCGAGCGCGGATGTAACAGGTTATAGTTACGACTATCTCTGACTATGTTTCGATAAAGTCCACATCACTGGACTGGCTCAGGCTAGCTCGGGATAGCTCCGGCTTTTCACTGACGACTCGGAGCACCGCCACCCTGAAGCTCACTGCACGAGCTTCGGGCAGGGGTACCGCAGTAACCTCGAAGCACCGCCACCTTGAAGCTCACCACGTCACGCGGATTGCTCTGCCTCATGGCGTCCACGCGTCTTCTTGGCGTACGGACGCTTTGTTTCTGATACTTATGCCGTTCATTCTCGCTTGTCGGTCACTCGCCTGTCTCCATTCCTCGATGTCGATGCCGCTGTCCTTGCAGGTGCGTGGTCCGGCCAATGCTTCGAGCAACCCAATAATAATTCTCCTTCAGGATAATCTGTATACGACGCTCATCCGGGAGACCGTTCGCTACATCGACTCTGGCGACTTGTTGCGAGAGTGGAGAAAGCACCCATCCACGGCGGGATTTCACAGCGCATATTTCGTCTTCGCCACCGCCCTCGCGCACACGATCTGCACTTCGCAGCAGCTCATCGAATCACACTATCCGGGACTCAATTGGCCCTTGAGCATGGCGGACTTGGCTAGCATAACTAAGCCAGTGTGGGACGTCGTTCCGCAGTGCATGGACGTTGTCTTCTTGTGTGTGGATGTCGTAAATCAGCTACGCAACCCCCGCGAGGAAGCGCCTCGAGCTCCGCCGCCATCCAAATCGGCCCCCAGCGCAGCTCGGGAACGGAGGCGTACGGGGGCACCTTCTTAACGTATCTCCCTCTTTCTTATGACGGTAGCTTGTTTGCTTGTGCGATCTTCGTCGTAACATAGTTAGGCTCTGTACAAGTATCTACAAAAGGCAAAATGAGCGCAAAATTCAGAGGTCGACGAGAAACACTCGCTTTGTACTGATGGCTCTACTCATCGACAAAACGATTGTCGAAGTGAAGTCCTCACGACCATGACCTGTGTCGCCAGCCGTTGCCTTGACCTCGGATAGATTCTCCTCAATGGTCAAGAGCGACAGATGGAAAATAGCTACAACTCTACTCGTCAGCAATGGAACGGAGTGCGGCAGCATGGTGACTAGTACCCATCGTTGCTCTAAAGGACAATCATAGGCTTTATCCTAAGCCTGATCAGCGTCGCACGCCCGCGCGTGAAGTACACCATCCTGTGCCAGCGCTCCTCGGCAAGGGACAGCTGCGCCGAGGGCCATATGCGGAAGAATCAGTAACAGGACGAAGCCACGGAGACGCACGTTACCTGTATGCATAGCGCTGCGCGGAACGTGGACGTCGCATGCTATGCTCGTTCCCGTTTCTCCCATCCCTCCCTATGCCCCACGAGTAAACAAAGGTCAGAGCCAGTCCTGAGGGATAACGTCCCTGCGCGCTCTCCGGAGAACTGGCAAGAGGGCCATTTGGACCTTTCCTGGCGCGTCGGTCACGGCGAGCCCGTGCTTGACTGAGAGCGTGTCGACGAACGCGGGAGCAATGAATGTGGGGGACCGTCACGCCAGGGTACTCTGCACAAGCTGCGGAAAGCCTGAAAGGCTATACGACAGGAGACGACGATGGTTAGTCATATCGGAGTGCAGCCTCATTGTCCTCGGTAGCCTGCGTGGGATCGGGTCATGTCATGAGCTTTGTGCATGCTGGACCACGGCGCAGCTCGGCTGGTGAATGGCCTATGAGCACAATTCAGCAAAGTTACGCATACGGCGCAGGCTGTACGCACCGATAATGTGTCCAGTACTGCGACGAGGTGCTTCGCCGTCCACCCTTGGAAGCGAGAATTTATAACGGAACGCGTCCATATTGTATGAACGCCGAGTTTGCACAGGAAAAGACGATGACGATAAGGAGCAGGTACGCTGCAAGGCGAAGAGGCGACCGAGCATCGCGAGGAGAACCGCAAGGAGTAACGTGACTGTACGAGGTTGGGTAGATGTGACTTGTCTTGTTCACCCCCACGGGAGTAGGCAGCTCCATACCGGAAACGTCGGCGCGCGTAGTTGCCCGGTGGAGCAATGAAGATGCGGCGGGCGCGGCGGGCGCATGGTGCGAGAGGGCGAGCAGTCGCGAACAAGACCGGAAGCAGCGTGGTGGAGTCTATTGGGGGATCGTCATGTTTGGCCAGTGCGCGAACCACAACAAACTACGAGACCCTTGTCTTAGACAATGATATCGTTCGGTTGAGCCTTTCTTTACTATCCCGACTCTCTTGTCGGGCTTGTTGGGCTTTCACCCTGGCACGCCTCACGCAATTCTAAAGAGCGGCTGCGCCCGTCCAGGCTCTTTATCTCAAGGCTTCACTCGTCTCTAGCCTCCATCTCATGGACGCATCATCTGCACCGATCCAGCTCTCGAAAGTAGCGGCGCTTCTGACCGGTCCACTAGTACTGGAGTGCGATATGGATGTAGCTACACTTGGTCGGATGCGGGAAGCTCTCACGACCAGCTTTGCACGGCATTTTGTGCAGACACAACACCGAGACGCGTTCACACTCGACGGTTGCGTCATGCCACCGAAGCCTATACTTCGTGCGAGCTTTGCTGTGCGCATTCGCCGGTCAGCTTGGTTCAAACCGCTCTCACCATCCGGTCGGCCCATCATCCTTATCATCACGGACGATCGTGTGAAGCCACGACTTGAACCGCTCTCCGCTAGAGCATCGCCCTTCCCCTTCGTAGAGCTACCGATTCAATCACGTTACACCGGCAACGAGGGACGAATCGCTTCTGAATCGTCGCCGCCCAACGAACGGGTTAACGCTCCGTCTTGCATGATACCAAGACTGTACGATGTACTCACTGCCTTTATGCGGCCAGCACGTTACTCACATCCCTTTCGACAGATCTCCCCCACCAACCACATATATGCCGTTACGTGCTCCCACCTTGCACTCTCCCCAGAGTAGCGCACAAGACGTTTAATTGGCACTATAGCGCTTCTTCACACTGAACAGATTCGACGCCTGCGCCGAAAGCGTGGGGGTGTCAAACATGAGCAGCGCGGTATACCTGCGGACAAGGCAAGGCTCAACGTGACACCTTACCTGCACTCTGGCGGTGTCACTGGAACCCTGACTGGAGGTGTGATGCTCGGTCGTCGCGGACACTCTGTCGGCTCGATGCCTACTCATAAGCGTTGACTACATTACGGAGACGTCGATCGTTCTAGTTAGATGACACGCAACTCCTCGTAAGAGCAAAGCACTTGCAGTTCCTGAGGCTTTAAACTGTACCCAGCTTGTCGTTTGCATTAGATACTTCGGTAATACATACGTCTGCAATAGCTTTCCTTGCTGACACAGTGCAACTCTCCCAAAGTCAAGTACGAGATGTTCGTGAACGAACAAGTAGGAGTCGAGTGGTGATTTCCGGTACAAGCGTATGCGCCGCAGAACACTTCGTAGAACTGTTTTGGGTATTCAACCCGATCGCAAACTGTGCAGGAAAATATAGTTAACAGGTTGCTACTGCGTCGCAGTTCTATGGGCGGCAAGATGTAGTCGACTGTCCCGTGGACGAAAACTCTGAGCGCCAGAGCTCAATCAACGCGTCCACCACGTCGGCATGCCGTCCAATCCACTGCGGGTCTACAGCGGCGTCGGCGAGCCCAATCGCCTCGTGCAGAACGCGGAGGAGCTCGTTGCCGTTCTCGTGCATGAAAGCCTGTTCGAGGCTGAGTAGGAATGTCATGACTCCCAGGTTCTCCACCCGCGTCGTGACAGAGAGCGTGCGAAGAGCGAGAACGAGGATGTCGCCGAGCACATACTGGTGGTGCGGAAGAATGATAGCGTGAGGCTTCCTAACCAGCCTCTGCGCGAGGTACTTGATGCCATCGTAAGCGACTTCGCGGACGGGGGCGAAACCGGACGCAAGCTCGGCTGTCCAGTGGACGATGATCATGTCGAAGCGCTGCTTGAACTGAGGCGTGGTGTTGTCGAGCTGAGCGAGCTGATCAATGGCAGACTTCACGCAGACGAGCGCGGCCTCTCTTGTGTGCGTCGTGACGGACTCGGCTTGGTCGGGCTGGACGCTCTTCAGAACGGTGTTGAGGGCAATACACGTCTCCAACTCTCTACCGGCGGGCCACGAGCGTTCCTGCGCGTCTGGATGCGCAAGCAAAGCCTGGAAGACGCGAGTCCCGACGAGCTTGAACAACCAAGGTATCGCCGTGACACAGATGCTGAGCGCGGATAGCGAGCGCAACGTGAGCGTCGCACCGGAAACTTGCTGCTGACGCCGAGCGCGACCACGCCGCGGGCATTCTTCTCGCCCACGTAAAGCTGACAGCCATGCGGTCGTCGACGAGCAAGTCCGTCGATTGGAACTGGAGCAAGTAGGCCAGCAGACGGCGACCGTGACGGGATGCGATACAAGTAGATCGAGCCCGCGGGCGCCTTACGCTGGTGGTTTTAGCTGTGTGCAGGAGGTGGCAGAGTGTACAGGAGCTCCGTAGTCGTTGCGAAGTCGTATTTGTGTAGTACGTCTGGGCGCTGTGAGCTGGAGCGCGAGTGGTACCGTCGCATTCACTTACCATGTCGTCGCAAATCTGCCCCTAGCGCCAGGGATTCCGCTTGCAACATGTATCCTGCTAGAGACTTTAGCTCGCCTTGTTCGTGACCGGGTGAAACGAGAGCGGGTTGGACGATAATCCCAGTGGGTTGGAGATAGTGAACACTTGTTACGACTTGCCGCGGTTGCTAGTCATGCGCCGCTTCTTGTCCTTGGTCAACACCTGGACTGTACTTTATGCTGGGCGCGACAAGGAGGGTGGGCTTCGCGCTGAACATACCTGAGAAGGTATAGCCAGACGGGCAGTGACATAAGGCGTAAGATACGGAGCCCAGACTGAATGCGCTGTATTCCAGAGACCTACGCCAAAGTGTGCAGGCTATAGGGCATGTCATATGCAGGCGTCCGATGGGTCCCCTACAGCGAGCAGCGCGTCGCCTTCAAATTGCGGTGTGCCCTTCGCCGGCTCGCACTTCTTATCCTGGTACGTTTTGCATGTAGACGTTCCCTACGGTGGTATTATACGGTGTAAGAATATTGGTCTACCCGCGCTGAACAGTGAACGCGTGCGCACATATTGACGTGTTGTCCAGATACAATGAACGAGTCGGCAGATTCTCGAACGACGTGCAGCCCACTCCAAAGATGTGTCGGCCGACAAGGCGGTCAGGCCGGAAAAACGAATGCGCTGAGCCTCAGCGGACCCTATAGCGTCGTTGCGGTGGAAGGAGGCGAGATACGTACGCAAACTTCAGACTCCGGAGAGTCATCTCCTCTGACCTTCCAATTACGGCACTCCGCGACCACTTTCCCACTCACTCGTCCTCGATGAGGGCAGGCGGCAACACCGAACACGCGCCAGCAATTCTAGTCTCGGGCTCTCTCTCAGTTGCGCGGGGACGGCACACGCCTGTGCACCGTCATCACGTCATCCAGGCATACTACAGTCGCTTCTCATAACCTGCCTTGAGGGCGTCGTCGACATCTCGTGCGGTCTTGAGCTACAGGTCGTCGTCCTGGTCCACACTTGCACCCAAAAGCGACGCAGTACCCAGACGAGCACTCAAAGTTACGACTGTTACCAGTCTGTACATGTGCGTTATCAAACTCTTGTTCAAACCCGACGACAGCCAGCGCTGGCGCGACGCGCGCCCCGATCTACTGCCAGCTTCCACACTGCACGGACTGCCAGCTTCTACACTGCACGGACTCGGAGAATATCTCGACACCTCAAGATTTATGACCTCTCTGTAGCTTACATCATCCGAATACGTCTGCCGACCCGACCAATCTACGCACGCGCCGGAGCTCGTCTGCGCAAGTGCTCAGATCTCGCCTTCGCCCTGGAGATAACCGAAAGTTGAGCGCTCAAGCGCTCTCCTTGAACCGGGTCGCAGCTGTACGCGTGCTGATGTCGGCACGTCGGTCGATAAACAAGGGATGGCCACCGACCGCGTCGGACAGTCTATGCACCGAGTTCTTTGCGTCAATCCCGCTGTCACTTCCCTGGTAAGTTGATGTTCCGAACTGTTTCGAGAACGCGAACGTGTCGGGGCACCCAATCGGGAGGGCGCGAAAACTTGAAAATGGAGGCGTAACGGCGTGGTCCTTCGAGACCGTTAAGCGTCGACAGGTTGTGCGTCCGAAATACTCTATCCACGGCTACACCCTGATAGTTTCCAATAGAAAATGTGACTCTGGTCCAACTCGGATGCGTCTCCCTCGACTGCATGTCAATGTCATACACATCGCGGTAGTCACGGTGGTCATGTGCGTCGGTGAAGCAGGCACTGCTGATTAACGCTACCATAAAACTCGCTGGACGCGTACCAAATTGAAGCTGCAACGCATTATTCTGTCACCAACACGCCGCTGCATCGTCTCGCGGCCGTTTTCTGCATGTTGCGTTGTGGGTGTTGCGCTGCGAAACATCACTCGCTCACAGCATTTTCCTTCTTCTTATATATCAGAATTCGAGTCCTGAGCGCCGCTGAGGCATGCTTGAGCGGATCGGCATCAAGCGCCGTGGTATCGAACAGGGCGCGCGGCTCGAGGACGGTATGATCCCGGCTCGCGCAGACAAAACGAGCCGGCGCTTCCTCTCGTCCAAGACAGCTGACCGACTTGCCTCATATATGAGTCGTTCAAGAGGATGGTACTTAGCACTTCCTCATTCAACCGAGCTATGAATTGTTCATCGCACGACTCCAGCACTTCGCCCACACGTCGACGCCTCGCGCTGGTCCCTCCCTTCCCAGCTCGTCGTCCACGTGCAAGGTACGAGTGTCGTACTTGTACCTCGTGCACCGTCCGTCTAACGCGCGCTCAGCTTCCGCAACTCTGACAGAACGAAACCGGTGACTTCGGAGGCAACGGACACGGCAGTCGTATGCAGGTGGATATGATTGTTGTACCAGTCATGGCGCGCGGTCTGCGTCATATATTGTCGGTATGTACAGTTAATTGAGTTCGCGACTGTCAGATTCTACGCGAGCAACCCACGTCTGTCAGGATGACGAAAGGAGTAAAAACTTCACTAAGGCTTACGCGCGTACCGTAGGTTCGGAACAAACCCCTCCGGCCGTGAGGACGGATCCGACGGCACGGAGGGGTTTGTGTCATCATCGCTCGGATTGCCCAACCCGGATTTGGACCTGCACTCGGAAGCATTCCGCAGATGTCCTCCGACACCTCCAAAACCGCAATTACGAGCCGACGGTCGCGTTTGCTGAGGTGTACAGTATTCAAGCCCAAAGATACATCTACAACACGCTGTTTGGACATGCTCAGCTCTTAGGGAAGGCTCACACGCACGCGCGCCAGTTCAAGTAGTTCTCAACGTAACCCCTCACTTGCACCAGGTATAACCGTCTGGAGTCGTGAGATTTCTAGACAGTAAAAGCGCAGTCCTGTACTTTTGCTTCTTGTGAGTATATGTTACATAGTAAAAGTGGCCAGAAATTGCGGCGGTGAAGAGCTATTGGCCAAGTCCAGGTGTGCGCGATCTGAGTCTTGGTCATAAGCCCCTCCTGCGTCGGACTCCCGGCCGAGGCCGGGAGGGGCTTTGATGAGCCTACGCGTACCGATATTGGCGGCTCTACAGACTCCCGCTTCGTGGCCCGCGGGCAATCCATGGAGCGCTGAGAGTCCTCTTGCAAACCACCAGTGCTAATCGATAATCCCGAGCAGTGGCCGCAGCGGTGCCAACGTGCTGCTCTCAATTGACACTGACGACAGGACCCGCGAATCGACCCGAACAAGCTACTTCATAGCAGCGTACCACCGCCTTCTAGGTTCCAACACAGCGAGCCTACTTGTACCCGGCTTTGCGGGAGCCAGTCGGAAATAAGGGGATCGCGGCAGCAGACGCGAGCATTGGCTCTAGACCAGTGTCAGTAACGTCTTCGGACCCCTTCCCGTTGGGTTCTGGCAAGAGATCTTGCCAGCTGCAGGCTGGCTGCAGGCATCGCCCTGACACGCACGCATGGGTACCGTTAGTCCCACGCCACTCATGTCAAATTTCAACAACATCGCCTCGGTATGAATTATTCTACATCTCCCTGAGCGTCGGCAGACACTTTCCAGAACTCGAACGCCCGCAATGCAGAAGGGCGACCTGCCGTATCCGTTAAGAAGCATTCCAGCGTGAACGTGTAGAGCTGCGCGTCGAGGGATGTCGGCTTCTTGGGCGCCTCGTCGTCCTTGCGGAGGCAGCATAGCTTTCCGTCCGTGTGCCAGCGGCGCCCTTCGTACAGCTCCACGACCAGAACACCGAATGCGTACATGTCGGAGGCTGGAGTGCGATGCGCTCCGTTCAAGACCTCCGGCGCCAGGCAGCACCTCAAACCCCAGATGCCGGCAGCGGTGTTCTCTCGGGTCACGTCTTGCGACGCGGGAAGTGAACTAGTAGGCCGCGTCTCCCTCTCCGTCGGCACCCCCTTGACTACGGGTGGACTGATGCCAAAATCCGCGAGAAGTGCTCGTCGTCCATGCACAAGGATATTGCCCTGCCGCGGAGATAAGTACGGGATGCACGTCTGGACGGGATCGTACGGGATGAAGGTCGCCGTGTACCAACGGCGTATCTTGCGTATGGCAGTAATTGAGACCGCAAGCGACATCACTCAGCTGCGCGTGTGAGTCATAGGGCGTCAACGTCAGTAGATCTTGACGGACCAATTTGGGCATGCACATGCGAGCCTCTGGATGGGATTTCGAGTATGCGCCGATGTCCCCAGAGTCCGCACAGTCCATCACAATCGCTAGACCGTCATCGGTCTCGCAGAATGCGATAAAGTTGACGATGTTCTTGTGCCGGAGTCGAGAATGCAGCGTGCCTTCCCTCTTCAGGAGGAACTGGCGGAATGTTCGCGTTGAGGGACGCGTTATGTAGATTTATGTGACGTACTAGACCGCGCCCCATCCTGTACTGATTATCTTCTTTCACGACCTTGACTGCGACAATTCCGTTATCCGCGTAATGCGCGCGCTTCGTCGTCCCGAAGCCGCCAGCGCCGAGCGGAGCTAAGTCCGTAAGCTGATCACGTGTAATGAAGGCCACGTCCTTTTGCGCGTCCAGATAAGAATGCGGAATAGAGGACACGACGAATTCGTTATTTGCGGGATGCGCAAGGTCTGGAAAAGTGGTGTCAGCACGACCGGATCGTGGGATGCGCAGTACGGAGTGGTAGACACATGCGTGCGCACACAGCAACCTGGCTACGCCGAAGAGCCTATGTGATACGCAAGTGCGTCTTTTACGAGCGATAGTTGAAAAGGTTCAAGAGTGCACGCGCCTGCATGATCTCCGGCTAACCCGGCGTATGGGCTGGTACAAACGAGCGGCGTCGTCGCAGACTTATGGTGGCTTGGATCATAATCGCCTGTAATGCCGTCAGAAATACTCTGAGCATGAGACGCACGCTCTGGGCCACAATGTGCCGGGCGCGCGAGGACCAGGACGAGACTCACCGGCCGCGTATCCCATCGCGCCCGACTCGATTTTCGCCGTCATCGCGGACATTGCACTGGCAGTGGCGAATTTGATATGCACGATGAAGGTAGTTGTGACACTGGATGGCGTGCAGATGGGCGGGAAGACGGACGGCGGCTCGTTGTGTGTAGTAGTATGTGCCAGGACCGGGTGCGATTATACCTCAGTCGCCGCTTCTGTATCAAAATTTCCGCCGTGGGAGCGGATTGAAGGAGTGAAACTCACGCCTGTTTCATTGCTGTGCTAGGTGTCTCGTCAGGACGGCATTTTACAACGCCTTACGTATATATATGCCCTCTGTTGCAGTCAGCAATATATGCAGAGTACTCCTACATATTAAGCCACAGCTTAATACATAACATATATGTGGTCGTAAATATGTGATTGAGGCCACGCAGAAGCGGTTTCTGACCCTCGGTAGTTCGGTGGTCTGTGGGGATGTACCGTCAGTTGCGTACCTTAAACGGCTGCTAGAACACTAAGTCCTACATACTGGTCCATAGATGTCGCTCCTGGTCCTTAAACATCGGCAATGTCTATTTTTCAGACTCTCAGCACGTCGGTAACCCCCGCACCGCGGAGATCCGTCAGTCTGCCAAGAAGGGGAATTCCGGGCCTCCCCACAACACGTGATTGTAGAGGCCATTGCTTCCTCAAGGAAATGTCAGGAGTGGTCACTGGGCTACTGCTGACTGACCACTCTTAGACAAGTGTGGGACATTGTCGTATGCAGCAGGATCAAGAGAGAAAAAAATGTCCCAGAAGCCTCGGACGACCTGGTAGTTTGGGTTTAGGATATGACAAGAACGAGATCATTAACATTAAAGGGTGACTATAGGATGGCCCAAATGTGCATATCATAAAGAGCGACCAACTATCCCAAAGACCAAGCAACTGTCCGTATCGCAAAGATCTATCGAGAGTCGCCTGTCCATCCTTTACTTCCGACCGCAGCTCCTCTCGCCCCCAGTGCGCGCCCCCGGTTTCAGGACAATGGTGAGCGGACCGTCGATAAGTATCGAGGAGCGACGACGGACATGAGCCGCGGGGCCTGCTTGCGACTGAGGGCGGCCATCGGCAGCACCAGGGTTTGCCAGCGCAGCCGTCATCGCATAGGGTTGCGGCCCCAAAAGGCGGGTTGCGGACTGTCGAGCTCGTAGCGTCGGGCGGGTGACCGAACGCCGTGGCTGGGGGCTGGGCCAGCGCTGCGACCGGCGGCTGGTTCAACGTTACGCCTTGCGCCGGCGCCTGAACTTGAGCTTGAGCATCCGGCCCATGCGCAAACCATGCGTTGAACCACGTCCAGAACTCAGACGGGGGAAGCAGTTCGTTCTCTACCTGCCAGCAGCCAGTCCCGTAGTCAGCGCCGATGCATACGCGCAGCACGAAAGAAAACATACCTGCTCGATACCGAGATGTGGTGCAACATGTGTGCGCCAATGTTGATACGCGGCGTTGTGCATGCCAGCGGGAATAACGGTCGCGCCGCCGGAGGGACCGGAGGTGGACGTCACGCCTTGACCCAGGGACTGGCTTGACGAAGCCGAGGAGGGAGGAGTGCCTGGACAGTAGGATCCCTGAACCTGCGCATGCGATTGAGTACGAGCATTGAAAGCAAGCGGCGATCCCGGCTCACCGAGGCGGACGGATAGGGGGTGAAGTACATCGCGAAATACTCTACGCCAAGGACAGGAAGGCGAGGCTCCTTCCCATGGCCGTCGACGCGAGCTATGTAGACTGGCTCTGGTCCTCGCGCACAAAGAGCCGCGAACAAGCAAGAGACTATCCGCACCGCCGCTCCCATAAGCCCTGTCGCAGGAACTAACGGGATCTTGTCCTCCTTGTGTCGAAGGCTCTCCCTAGGACTGCATGAAGGGCGACGATATGTCCACTATGCTTGAACCGTCCTTCCTGGTTAGCTCGTAGAAAGGCCGACCATTCGTGTGGAGAACGAGGCATGATGTTGGAGTGCGCGGGCATTGGCCTGTAGACATGGTGTGCGTTGACTTGGATGGAAACGAAGACTGCTCAGCACTGGACGCGAATAGGATCAAGGTGAAACAATGCGCATACCGTAGTTCGGGCCAGCATGTTGCAGGATTCGTGAACGTCCGAACCAACATGAGCGCCGACATCATCGTCACGCGAAGAGGCCTCATCAGTCCGAGCGGTTGTCGTCCATTACTCCCACTACGACACTCGTGGCCTTGATCGATCGACGCATGAAGGTGCCGGGCCGCCGACGAACTGGCGAAGCGACGGGCGCGCTCGTCGCAGCGGTGACCACGAGGCTTGCGTCATCCATGAGCAGGTTCTGGCTCATCGTCTGCGACGGTGCAAACGTAAGTTGCAGACCTGTTACACGTCAGCATCATCCCAAGTCAGCGAGACCCAGACGCACCTTCGGTATCCCAACGACGATGCAAGGTCAAGGAGGTCAAGAAGGTTGCAGCCCTTTTCCGACAACGTCCTGGTGCCGGCGCCTTGAGTGCGGTTGGGCTGACGGATCCAGGTTGGACGAAAATGCTGACTTGAGCGGTTACGCGCCCTCCGCGCTGCCCAGCTTTCTGATCGACTCGCAAAGAAGCTGAGCCTGGCCTACAGCGGCATGTCCTCCTCTCGGCACTGGGGTCGTCGACGAACATTAGCGCACCAAGTCAAAAGGATATTCGAGGGACACGCACCCGTCATACGCTGGGCTCAGAGTCGTCTAGTACGACGCCGACAACGACCAGCAGCGTGCGGAGGAGTGCGAAGAGGTGAACGGGACGCCGCGGCAACGCACGGACAGCCTACGTTGCGGTTTGTCGAGCGCGAAGTCGTACTTGAGCTCGTGCTCGGCGGCGAGTTGTTGTCCTCAGGTGACGAGTCATGCGTGCACGAGCCATAGCGGTTCGTGCAGTATGTTCTGCTTGCGAAGAACAGCTGGAGGGGGGACGAATCCTGGTTTCAACGTATATAAGGACCCTCAATTTCCTATCGTCGTCTTCTTCTCGCAAGGGGGTTACCCGCCCGCGGCCGAACATGCCCCTCGTGTACACAGGTATTGTGACCGACACCGCCGTCCACGGCAAACGCGGGTGCGGCGGTAGGGCGAAGTTGGGCGTAACAAACAGCAGTCTACCGGCCGCAGTTCCGGATCCGTGGGTCGTGCGAGCGGTGGCGTCGTCCAGGGAGACGCCTGTGCCCCGCGATCGCCATTGCCATCGCGCGCAGTGTTCGGGATCCTTGACTTTAACGAGGGCGTTGTCCGGTGTTGGTGAAGGAGCAGGTCGCCCAACGCCGTGCCGTTCGAGCAGCAGGAAGCTGACGGCAGACCAAATGCGCGTGGCTTCCGCTCAGCCATGGGGACGGAAGAGGGGACGGGACGCCGCGACGGCAAACTTGCCGTCGAAGATGAACGCAACGACTCCGGATGTACAGACGTCGAGATCGAAGATCATGTGGTTTGTGTTGTCGAAGTCCGCCGATGACAAGAGGCGACGTGGAAGGCGTCTTCGGTATGTCACGTCTATGCAGGGTGAGCTCGGCGGCAGGTGCAGGTGGTACCGAAGCAGGAACTCACAATGCTGTCGCGATACAACTCCGGTACGGAAGGATTGCCGTGTGAAGAGAGTATCCTGGCCACATATAGGGAGCCTTTGACTTGTCCGAGTGCGACGACAGCGGGTCCGACGAGAATCCCAGCGGGCTGAGGACTGTGAACCCGGGCCCTGTTCGCCGCTGTTCCTGGCTGTGCAAAGCCGCTCGTCGTTGGTTAACGGAAGGCCATGGAGAAAGGAAGTCGGCATCATTGCCAACCCGAGCGGCGAGGTTTATTTGAGCAGGGCAGACACCAACGGGCGCTGGAGCCAAGCACCAGATCGCCGCGAGTCAGGACCCGCATGTTGTGGAAATGCAGACGTTTTCGGTCGTAACGTCGTGTTGGAGGTCTGCAAGCTGCTTAGATTCACGCGCACTAGAGTCATCAATGCCCTCGCCGCTCGCACTCACTGACGCGTGTTCCAGAGACCGAGGCGAGTTGGCATGTTCCTCAACCCGCACTGCTGGTAATTTGTCGGCGGTCAATGTGCGCAGGTCTTGCGCAGGTCAGCGAAACGAGCGCGCTGCGCGGGGACAGCATTGCGTCGTGAGCGGAGAGGTTAGGAGCGATTCGCAAACTCCGTCTACCCAACCTTCGTCCCACAACACAATCGATCCTTATACCATATGAAACTGTATGCGTTGCTTTCTTTGTCACCAGCGTCTGTCCTATTCAGCTATGACTTGTCCAGCTTTGCGGACATCAGCCCTTCGCCTAACCTCGACGCGTGGGCTCCTGCACGACGATAATGCAAAAGTTCCTTCGCACCCAGTCGAGATCTATGACAAGCACTAGGCAGTCCTACAGCACACGCTACACAGATCTTTGCTGCCGTGCGCGCCGCCTTCGAAAAAGCTCTCCGGCCTCCAATGTGCCGAAATTCCCAACGTGGCGGCGTCGTGGATTCCGAAGTTATAATCCGAAGGCGCGAACGACAACGGATTTAACTCAGCCAGGATCCCCCAGGACTCCTGTAGAAGTCTCAGGCAGCTCGTATGGGTGTCCCTTTCTCGTCGAGCTATACCAGGCGGCCGTCCATGTCGTTGACCGCGTCTCGCATTTCAACCTGCTCCAATCAGGACGTGCGGGGTTACGAGCACTGGAATAGACTCGTACACGGCCCTGCCGCGCTCGTTGAACTGATCCAGTGCAGACTGTTGGGAGAGATGGAAAAGCGACGAGGAACGGGTAAAAGCGAAGTGCGTGCAAGATGAGACAGCTTCGTGACCACGGCCAAGTAAGAAGTTTGTTGAGGAGAATGTTCTCAAGTACGAAAAGAGCTCCCATCGCGACCGCTTGACGAGTAGCCCTCATTATCTTTTGCACACGTAAGATTTAGCAGCGGAGGCTATCTAGAATACCCATGCATGCTCAACTCTAAAGAGAGTGAGCCGAACTTGAATTTATACAGCAGCGAAGTCTCCTACCCTGTCAATCGCCCAAGTGAGTAGGCGTTCTTCTCCGCCCTTGTTCATGAAAGGGAGTGTCGCAATGTGGCATTTGACTTGCGATAGTCGAATGATCGTTTTCTCACCGCCCCATGACGTTCCGTCGGATCGGGTGTGGGTATGATAAAGCAGCGCCTGCAGATCCGGGTGAAGACTGCGAAAGAATAACTGTTCGTGTGCTTCGGCTCGTATGAACCGCTCGAGCACGACGAACGTCTCACTCAGACGCTGGTTGTCCTTCTTCCGCTCGTGAACGAAGATGTTGGTGATCCTCCCGGGTACTAGTACTCCGTCGCGGGTACGGCGGAATAGGACATTACTGTTGTCGAAAGACGTGTCTTCGATTGCGAAGCTCACTCCCATATGCTGCACGCGCTTCAAAGGCTGAGCCTTCGGGTTGAGTGCCTTTGGATCTATTTCAGTCCTGAGTAGATCTAGTAGAAGATTGTAGTCGCCAGGCTGAAGTCGAACGGTCTTGGAGTGATCCACACGTCTGCCGTGAATGAAAGACATCGAATCGGCGGGTCCAATCGGAGCATCTGTAGCCAATGTACCAGTTGTCGGCTCTGCAAGCGCTGTCCGTGCTATGGCCAATGTCTCTCGCAGAACGGAAGCTGTAGGAGGAGCTGACGTCGATATGAGAGATCGGAGATATGCTGAACGATGATGGCCTTCGAGAATCGTGCTCTCCATTTCCCCTACTTCGCATGAGTTCAGGAGATCGGCGTGACTACACGACGTACCAAACCGATTGTTAGTGTTGATTTTCTGCAGAAGTCCAACCTGCCGTTCTATAGGATACGCCCACCAACCTCGTGCGGGTCCGAACTCGGGTAGAAATTCCGGGAGATGGAGTGCGGCATGGTGATTAGGAACAAGGTTGAAGCCTCGGTCAACCATTCCATGAAGATAGCGTCTGAGGTATTGTTGATATTCGTTAGCCCGATTGATTGAAGTTGATCGCCGCGTTGCGAGTTGGACGGCTGTGGTCAAATCCAAAAACCAACGTAGATCTTCGTGGCGTTCAGGTTTGTCGGCCCACATGCGAAGGAGGGCTACGGGAAGGTGTATTGTTCCCGCCGTTCTCCATTCGTCCGATTTGGGTGTGCCGTGGCCAGGGCTTCCCCAGTCCGTCGCAATGCGACCAAGCCAACCCGGCGTTGTAATCTGAGGGATGAGGTCACGGATCTGGTCGAGCTCAGCAGGTGTGAGCCTATGTCTCTGCTTCTCAGACTTTCGCGCGGGCTTCGGGGTCTCCGCTGGCCGAGACTCCGGTGACGGTGGAGGCTCTGAGCTGGAATGCTGATCGTCTGCTGCCTGTGACGCATATCCCTGCCGTCAGGTGGTGAGTAAGGAAAATGCATCGGAACGTAGGCTTTACTTGTGATCTCAACGCCTGAATAAAGTATTTCTTGAGCTTACGTCCTGTGTATTCCACATAAAGACTCCGGGTCTTGCACAATTGCTCGAGAGTCGCGAGGTTGTGCTTCTCGAGCGCTTTCCAGCGCGTGTCTTCGTCGTCAATGTCGTTGTTGGTCAAGATCTTCTCCGCTGCAAATTGCTTAGCAAAAGCGGGAGATTAGGGAAATAACATACCCTTCAGGATATCAGATGCCTTTGCGGGCTTCGCTGACTTCCGTACTTGTGCTCGAGCCGAAGTCCGTGATCGTAGTTTCACAGGGTTCGTCCTCTTCGTCGCTTCTTGGACAGTCCATATCTTGCGGACATGATGTTGGATCAAGCCTAGCAGAAGATTATGCATAGCGTCCACTACTGCGAAGCGAGTGGGGTCCCAGTACGGCAGTCGAAGTAGTTCAGACCACTTGACGCCATTTTCCTTCCTCAGTTCTACTCTCAGAGTCGAATTTCCTGCTGCATCTTGATAAGCCTGCGCCTGCTCTTTCCATTCTTGCTTGGATCGGCGCTCAACGTGGCCGTTGATCACATCGCGATTAGACATGTCTTCGTACTTGCATTTGCAGTACGGGCAGGCAAGTTTTGCTACCGGAGGAACGAACCCGATCACCTTCCGGGCAGCCTGCATGTCGCATACGACAGGTACCAGAAACGCCTGTACGAGTCGTCCCTTGACCTCTGAGGAAGAGAGGAAGTGCCGACCCTTATGCAGATCCAGCAGCTCGTCGACCAGGGGTGCCAGATACGGTTGGATGACAGATTCTTTTGGTCCTGGTATAACACCGACCAAGAAGATATTCTCCGGCGCGTAGCGAATCTCAGGTGGAAGGTTGAGACAGACGAGTGATATCAGACCAATACTACCGCGATCACGTTTCGACGCGCCTCGTGGATGAAACCAATCAACCGACAGGCTGAAGATGAGTCTAAGGAGCGGCACCTCGAGCTCTGACTCTGGTATGGGATCGGACTCCGAGCATAGCAAAGAACAGATAGCCCTGCCGTCGAGGATATCGTGTAGCTGGTGGGACGGATCTTCAGGATATGCCTTAGCCAGAGTAGCGAGGCGATCGGCGGATGAAACCATCACACTCTCCAGGGCGGGATTCTGAAGGTAGCGAGCTATGAAACCCGAGACGCTCGCATATGCGAACGGTTTCACGGGAACATGAACGTCATATTTAGCACCCTCTGGAAGAGCGTGAGGGAAATCTTCGTCACTGGAGTTGGATTTCTCACCTTTCGTGTGTCGAGTTCGAGGTTTCAAGAGTTCTGCGTCACAGCGACGTCGGCGCCGGCTTCTAACGATCTCATTCTGACATCGCGTTGGATACGCAGGCATGGTGCCGTCCGAACCAGGGAGTGGCGCATTGAGATGGCCACATTCAGGACACGATGCGTAGATGACGAACGTAGGGCTGAACCCGCCTTTCGACAGGATTGTTGTAACGTCCTTGGGAAGACTCGCAAACGCTGCACGAGCTTCCGCAACCTCTGGCGGCAGGATCGCGCTGCTTGTAGTGATATGGTCGACAAGGAGCTTGAGAAACGCAGCGACGAAGTGGAGCCCCTTTCGCGATATGTGGAACTTGACTTCCAGCACGGTCAAGAACACGACGACCGCCGCAATGGCGGGAACGGGCCAAGAGAAGATGGGAGTCGGTGAGACTGCGCTGGAGTCAGAACGATGAATGGGTTATGGGATGACTCGTACCCGGACGGTATGTGGGTTGTGTGTTCTGCGCGCTTTCGGGGATAACACGCGCAGAGTTCCAGAGCTGCTGCCAGCCTTCAAGTCTTGCGACTTGGGTCTCAGCCATGCACAATACTTGATCGCGGAGGGTCTTGCATTTCTCGTCGTCTCCTACATCTCCGTTACGTACTCGATCTCGAGTTGAATGTAGCCACTCTAGGTCGCTACTGAGCGGGAACTCCCCAAGGGTGCCGGGCCCTGCATCGAACGGCGTGCTGGCTGCATAGGACTGCCAGAACGACATACGAGCGGTGAGATCATTCAGGATGGCAGTCATGTCGTGCGCTGTAAAGCATATGACAGGCACCGCGTTTCGAGGAGCAGCATCGCGCGGAGAGGTTGGTGCTTCTTCTTGACGACGGGGCGCACGGGCCTTCCAGTGAGGGGCGGGGGCAAACGAGAGGAGAGTCGAATCATATTCGCGCGCAAAGGTGAACGACGTTTCCGACCGAACCCTCGCTCTGGCGTCGTCCTCGGCTCTGTGACGTTGCAGTTCGCTGGAGGTTACATAGCGCCCATGGCTCCACTTCCCCGACTTTTCGTGAAGTCGTGTTTTGCCGCAGCCAAAGGTTACGCAGCGGCAAATCTTGTAGGGCGACATCCAAGCAATTAGCGCGGCGGACTGTAGAGCGCGTGCTGACTGCATCACTGGCTTTATATATGGGAAGAGAAGTAGCAACGAACGGAGGTGCATTGTGGCCATCGAATCGTTGTGACGTTTGGACGCATCAATGTGCTCCGGTCCGGGTTGCGCATGAGTGAATCCTGGAGCGGGTTGATGACGGTCCATAGCCCACGAATGTACCGCCTCTAACGACGCGACGTGGTTTCCAAGAACTTCGAAGTTTTCAGATCATTGCCTAAGCTTCATTTCGTTTCATTGTCCGCTCCGCAACGAGGGGCCGAAGCCGGTTTATTTCCGCGCGCTTCCTCTTCTTGCCGCGAAGGACCCTGAGCGCTGAGCACGAAAAGGCTCGTGCGGTCGACGCCGTCGCTCGAGCCGGAGCTTGCTTGTTCTCTATAAGACCGCCATTCTACACCGTAGACGCAGGCCCGTGGCCGACGGCAGCATGTCTTCCCGTCCTCTCGCCAGCAGCACAGCATCAAGGTTGTATGTCTGCGCATACGCCCGGCGCGCGTAACTGACATTTCGACGTATCGCGCAGGACGCCGTTCTGAATATCTCGCACCTCGCGCACGCACAGTTTGCGAGGGACGGTGTGCACCGTCCCTCGTAACCACCGCCAGGATGCGGACATCGCTGTTGTGGGTAATTTCCCGCTGCGCGCGCGTGTTGCATCAGCTAATCCATGTCCAGAACGTCTGCGACAGTCCCTTGTCCGCTGGCTGCAGGCGGCCAGGCTAACCTAGCCCAGGAATACTAGGTGTTCCATCGGCAGCCACTCCCCTCTGTGACCACCACGAGCTCCAGGTGCGTCTGTTATCGTTGTCACGATTCCGCTAAGCCACCTTGCTAGATTCGACCGCCTTACCTGGAGGGGTCAAGTTGCAGACAACGTCCTCAACGCGCGACAAGGTGCGTTCTTACATCGAATGGCGTTAACGCCGACATTTACATTTTCTACGTAGTGAGACCGACAACTACACCACCCAGCACCTTACGGTTGGGCGTCGACCTACAGCAGGACGACATCGAGCTCGCGCTCGCTTCGGCTCCTATGACAAAAGCTAGGCTACGACGACAGTACGTTCTACCTATCTGCCCGCTGCTATTGCTCAACGTTGCAGCGCTTCTCGAAGCGTGGGTCTAGACAACGCCTATGATGACTTTGGTGAGTACTAGCGCGACCTGCTCACTCTGCAACGTGGCTGATGTGCCCAAGAGTCGCGCCCATTAACCTGGTCAACAACACGCTTCAGCTCTTCCGTCGCGACGCCGTCGTTTTGACCTAGTACTAGGTGAGTTCCAAGCCACTGTGGCATCGTATAGGCCACTGACAACGCGACGGGGACAAGAAGAGACGTGAAGCAGGTGCCTCCCTTGCTAGCGGTGTCGCACGTGCGTCTCCAGTAGGCTGTCGACCGCGGAGGCTCGAGCGGCTGGATCTTGAATCGACTCCTCGCCGGATGAAGAACGTGTTATCATTGGCGCAACCCACATACCAGACCAGATCGAAGGCGTGCTCCCTCGTAGTGAGGATCTCAACCAGTTCATATTCCTTGACTCACCGACGAGCTGTGGCCCCTTGAAGCCAGCCTTGTCGACGCACATCAACCTTACGTTCCTTGACAAGAATCTGTGCGAATTTTTCGGCGCTGCTCGCGATCCGCCAGAGTATCGAGATGATATTACCAGGCCCTGCGAGAAGGGCAAAGCGGGCGATGGCCAGGCCGACGTGATAAAAGCCGAGGAAGAGGACGCGGTACCCGAGATCTGGGACGTTCACTGTTATGAGATTTTTTGCGCAGGTGAGCCGGCATTCATTTGACTTGAACGCGCCCGGGCTCACCCTTTATTCTAGAACCAGCATCAGCCGTGAGCGGGAGGATGACGGGTTGAGGAGCTCCCATGTCAGCTCAGCCATCGGGATCGCGACGACAAGGTTCCAGCGGGTCGTGCGCACAATCAGGAGACATGGTGCGATACCGACGAGGAGCGCGAGAGATCGCTACAGAGCGGATGTCCGCCTGCGAGAAGACCAAGCGCGAGCATGACCATTCATGCTCAACGGCTAGCCCTGAACGGCCGATGATGCGCCAGTCCCTCATCGACGTCGAGCACCCTTTCAGTCTGCCTATCTGGAAGCCCGCAGCTGTACAAAAGGTCGCGCAGTTACCAGAAACTCAGAGACCTCGCTATGCTCGGGGTCCCCTGTCGCGACACTTGGGGCATTGTACGGCGCCCGTCCACGACTGGCGGCTCGCGCTCACTGCTTCTTCGTCGCCGTCGTATTCCGCCATTTCACTCAACAGCGGCAGGCGTTACCTGTAGACTGTGTTCGGTCCTAGCTGGTACATGGTGCGACCGCTTGGCAAGCACGTCGCAGCCATCGACGACCTCTTTGCCGACGATCCGCAGGTCGAGCTCGACTGTCAGAGACACGTGCCTCGTCGTCTGTCGGCTCCTCCGCTAGTTCCTCCTACGGCTCGTCCTCGAACCACTTCGTTAGGATCCAGAAGGACTTCCCAAACTCTCGTACTCGCCGCGCGGCCCATTCGCTTTTATCACCCGCATCAGGGTTCTCCGCTACGGAACGCGCACATCGCCTACGAGCGTTCGAGTTTAATCAGGGAAGAGCAAGCAGCCCAGCGGCGTCGAGATGGACGGCTCGAAGAAGGACAACTTCGAAACAGTGCGAACCGGGTGTGCAGGGGAGGGCTATAGTGGCCGCGCCAGCTGCTGGCTCAGCGCTGAACGGGGGACGTTGTCGTTGGTCGCCCAGTCGTTTCGCTGCTGTCACCAGCCGGCGTCTCCCTCCTCCCACGAGTGGGCGCGCACACGATGCAACCTCGTCATCGTACTCAGTACGGGCGTCGAGAGCCGCCTCGGGGCCCGCCATTCGCAGTGGAACGTTACGCGTGTAAGACGGCGCGAGTGCATCTTTCCGCTCGTCACGCCGTCGGAGCTGGGAGGCGTTTCACGGCGGGGAAGTCTATGGGACCAACGAAGCGGCCACTGTCGACGCGCTCTACGACTGCCTGAAGGTCGCGCACGTCGGCGAGGCGGTCGCGAGCAGCGCGAAACTCGTGCGGATGGTTGCGCTTATGCGGATCGAGTGAATCATAACTTGAACCTGGTCACAACACCGTGGCGTCGAACGTGAAAAGACGGACCCAACCCGCCCGTAGAGCTCATGGTGTAGGCTCCTGGCCCTGCAGCAGACGGCCTATGCATGCGGAAGTAGATATGAGCATTCACTAGACTTCGCGCGTCCCGTGCACTTCATTGGCACTCCTACACACGCCGCTTGTCGTTGTCGCCGTCGTACTAGACGACTCCGGACTCCCGGCGCATGACAGGTGCGTCCCGACCGAATAACCTGTTGGCGCTCGGTACACTAATGTTCGTCGACGATCCCAGCGCCAAGAGGAGGTCACGTCGCTTTTTGCCTCAGCTTCTTTGGCGGGTTGATCACGGAGCTGGGCCGGGTCTTCGTCTAGGTCAACTTGTTTTAGTTCAACTTGGCCCAACCGCATCCAAGGCGCCGGAACCGGGGCAGCAACCTCGTTGACCTCCTTCTTGGCCCTACCACCGTCATCGTCGTTGTGGTACCGGAAGTGCGCCTAGGTCTTACTGGTCTCCGCCCGTTCTAATGCGTGCTGGCTCGTGTAACAGGTCTGCTGCTCAAGCTTACGCCTTCGCTCGTCTACGGCCAAGCTGACGAGGAGCGAGGGCACGCAATCGTCACCACCACCGCTACCACCGCTCGTCACCGTTATCGCCTCGCCAGCGAGCCAGCATCTTGCTCCGTACTGGAGCGCAAGCACAAGGAAGACTTCTCGCTCGACCTTTCCGAAGTTTAACCAGCCTTGCGCTTCCCAAACTCTACGACCGGGTGAGCTCGACAGCCTTTCGGGACAAGAACAACACGTGGGCGAGAGCCACTTGGGCTGACGAACCGCCTTCGCGGGACGACAGCGGGTCGGACGTTCACCATCTTAGAGCTTGCCTGTCTGCACTTCGGTATGCACACCGCTACACGCTATTCTTGATTCGCGTCAAGTACTGAATATCCTCCGATCTCCTTCTCCGTCCTCTAGTTCCGCATTCAATCAACTCGGCGATGAACGCTGGCAACTGTATAACGTCGCTGGTATCCAGACCACAGGACACCTGCAGCGCGGGGAACGACAAATGCTTGACTGTCCTCTGAATAGCAGTTAACCAGAAAGTCGCGATGGACATACCATTGCCCATCACGCGACGCTACGCAGTCCCAGGGCGAATCTTCGACACAAGGAGGACAGGATTCCCGTTGTTCTCGTGATAGAGTTCACGGGAGCGGCGGTGCAGATAGCGTCTTGCTTGTTCGCGGCTCTTTGTGCGCGCGGACCAGAGCCAAGCTATATAGCTCGCTCATGAGAAGGAGCCTCGCCATCCCATCCTCTGCGCAGACGTATGGCCATGTATCCTCCTCACATCACCGCCGGTTCGGACCTCACGGTGAGCCGTGACCGCCGCTTGCTTTGATACTCGTACTCAATCGCATGCGCAGGTTCAGGGATCCTACTATTCAGGCGTGCCTCCCTCCTCTGCTTACTCGAGCCAGTCTCTGAGTCAAGCCGTGACTTCCACCTCCGGTCCTGCCGGTGACGCGACCGGCGTTGCCTCCAGCATGCAGAACGTCACGGTTGCGTATAACTTCTGGCTCCAACACGTTGCACCATATATGGGTGTTGCGCAGGTAAGTTCCCTCTTAGCGCGACGCGTATGCATCAGCGCTGATTACGGGGCTGGATGCAAGCAGGGAGCAAACGAGTTGGATCCCCCGGACAAGTTCTGGGAGTGGTTCTCTGCGCAAGGGCTACCGTCGCACCTTGTGCCCAACCAGGCTCCGGCTCCGGCGCACGCTCAAGGACAAGTTCAGGCACCGGCGGGAGGCGTATTAGCGTCGACACAGTCAACGGTCGCAGGGCTGCGCCAGCCGCTAGCAACGGCGTTGGGTTCCCGCCGCCCGGCTCTTGGGCCCTACGCCTACGGGATGACGGCTGCGCCTGGCGGTTCCGATGGCCGCTCGCAGTCGCAGGCAGGCTCTGCGCCCCCTGCTCGTCGTCGTTCCTCGATACGCATCGACGGCCCCCTCACCATCGTCCTTCAAGGGGGTGCGCGTGCTGGAAGCGGGAACGGTGGTCAGAAGTAACGAACTCTGGGGATTGATAGATGAATCTGGACCGGTCTTCGTGGTACACATTGTCTTTGGGATAGTTGGTCGCTCTTTCTGATCTGCATAGTTGTTCCTCCTTACACAGTCTCGCCTTAATGTTCACGCTCTGGTTCCCGTTTGACGACA